>JAGJRO010000033.1:30469-252282 GCA_022832285.1 Lepidurus apus apus
CCCAATTTCTCGTGCTTTGCGGTATGAGCGTTTGGGGAGGAAAGTCAATCTTGGAATGAAACTCATATTTCTGTCTTTCTTTTCTTGCCTTTTTTTAGGAAGCAATAATACGCGCCGTAAAGGTAACCAGTGGACGGTCCATTGAAGCTGCGCTGGACTGGCTCCATAAACAAGAGCAATGTGAATTGCAGCAACGAGCGGACCCCATTAACAGTTTAGCGAGGGCATCTGGACCAGGTAAATAATTAGTCATTTTTCAGTTCTCTGGTTTTGAAGTATTCAACAGGACATTATTGTTTTCTTTCAATAGTTTTAATTTGTATTTAAAAATTTTAATAATTGTATTTAATTTTTCTCTATATTCAATGAAAGGCTACTCGGTGTTGACTACAAACGTCGTCCGGAAACCTAGCTTTGAACGTGATTTCCACCGAGCCAGTCCTGCTTTAGATTCAAGCAATGCCAGTACGCGATCGGATAGCCCCGGGCTAGCCTCTCTCTCTGGTTTGGCAGCGTTAACTGCCCCAGTAAGAGGTTATGTGGCCCCGGAACCGCCTCCTCATACCGCCTATTCGCATCAGCATTTGGCGCGAACCTACTCGCCCTCTACCCTGGCCATTCCGCCCAGCAACGAATCCCCACCTCCGCCAGCTCCGCCTCCTCGAGGTACCACCCCACCGCCGCCGCCTTTACCGCCTCCGCCTTCTGCCGCTGCCATGGCCAGCGTCCATCATCTGCTCAAACGCATGTCTCCTGTACCTCGGTCTTCATCGGTGTCTTCGGGTCCTATGTCGGCTCCGCCCACTCCCACTAGTAATGGACCGCCTTTCCTACCCTCTCAAGCTCAACCCCCACCTCTGCCCACTAGAGGCAACTCTCCAGCTCCCGCTTTACCCGCTCGACCCCCACCTTTGATTGTGCATAACGGACCCCAAGCGCAGGCGCAATTCAGTCAGCAAATGCAAGCCTTGAACATGAATAGCAACACCAGTACCAACAGCGAACCCCCTCCCCCTTATCCGGTGGGATCCAGCAAACTGACCACCCCTCCACCTTCCTATCATGCTTCCGCCAATGTGGGGGGTTTTAGCCGTCAGTCACCGACGTTTAGTTGCTCGCCTTCGCCCACCATGATGGGCAATCCACCCCAAGCTGTCCGGTCTTGGACACAATCCGCTACTAGTAACAACAGCAGCACCAGCAACAACAAACCCATGAAAACTCCTCCGCCCCCAGTCATTATGCAATCGGTCAAATCGACTCAAGTGCAAAAACCTGTATTACAAACAGCTGTAGCGCCTACAGCACCCCCACCGACTTCATTAAGCAGCTCTAATCACACCCCTTCTCCTCCGCCGCCACCACCGCCGTATTCTTCTTCAGGATATGGTTCTGCTTGTCCGTCACCGTTTACTTCTCCTTCCCCGCTGTCTTTTGCCTCTAATATTTCTCCGGCTCCGCCGTCTGGCAGTCCTGCCCCGCCCCCCGTTCCCACCACTGATCCACCTTCCTATGCGTCTACTATGCAAGCTTTAGCCGCGCAGCGTTCTTTACAAACGACAGCTCCGACCTTATTTCCGACTTCGTTAAATGCGTTTGGGAAATTGCCCCTGGACGCTCTTAATACAAGGAAGCGGGTTTCGCCTGTCAGTATGGCTGGATTAACGGTCAATGTGGGACTAGCCAGCGCCCACGGGGCAGGACTTGAAGATCGCTCAAGATCCGATAGTCCTTCCGTCTCAATCAGTGGCGATATGCGACCCGGCCCCTCCCACTCACCCGTCAGCTTTACCTGCTCGATTCCGGGCTCTGAAGCTACCCAGGATTCCGGTCTAGGTATGGCCTGCTTTTTTTTTAATTAATAGTTTTGGTACCGTTATGTTTGGGAATTATTGGTTATAAGGTTAAGTTCTAATGTTATAACTAGTAGCGAATGAAAGTACAGTGCTCTTCGCTTAAGGCTCCCGTATACCTTAGCTTATTGATAGGAAAGATTCACAGATGGCACTAACAGTTTTTGTTGTTTTGCGAAAGATTTGCGTAAGAAAGGAAGAAAATAAATAGACAGCTAATTGCCGGCAAAGTTTCTACGTTTGTTTTGCTTCTAAAAAGTATGATTTGTTACCACAGTTTGCTGTACCAAATCAAGTCGTCAAACTTTCGGAACAAAATTTCTCGAAAACGGCTTGTCAGATTTTAAAACTATCTCATGCAAAATTTTCTTTTGTTCGCAGCTAGTGCATAACCAAAGAACAGATTCTTAGGTAACGTATTTCTCATAGTTGCAAACTTCATTTGCATATTGCTAATTAACTACTCACTGGAAAAAATCGTGCTTTGGTTGTGCACTACTTGTGAGTAAACTCAAGAGCCTGGTAAAAGAATTTGTTCATGAAATGTACTGGTTTTCTCAAAAAAGTGTTCCGGAATTCCCCATGCTAACCGCCTATACCGAGCTAAGGTATACGGGAGCCTTAAGTCGAAGAGCTCGGGACAGGACAGAAAAATTCGTCTAACGCTGAGTGTCGTCTTATCAGAACTTGCCTTTATGGCACCTTTATTAGGACGGGACTATAAGTTTTCGTTCGAGTTAAGCGGGTTTTTGCCTTATCCGAGTTCGACTTAAGTGGAGACTACTGTATTATACATTAAAATTAGTAATCAGTAACTAATAACACCTATGATTAGTTCAAAATATTCGACAAATAATAATACTGTTGGGTATTTTAATAGTTAGTAGTAGTAGTAACGATTAATTTGCTAAGTTGTTATTGTTTTATTTCCATACAAGCTTCAGGTTTCTATTTGCAATGGATACAAACTGTTATTGCTTGGCTTTGTAGGAATGGGACCCAGTTCGGTAGGCAAGCCAGAGGATAACAAGGATCTAGAAACACCGCCACCGCCGCCGCCGCCCTATAAATTGACGCATCAGTCGCCCATTCCAGAGCGCAAGTTCTTGTCGAGGGAAAAAGACGAGGAGCGGCGAGAAACCAAGTTGCGGAATTATTCTCCGCAGGCGTTTAAATTCTACATGGAACAGCACGTAGAGAACTTGATGAAATCCCACCAACAGCGTCTCCATCGCCGCTTTCAGTTGGAAACGGAAATGGTCAAGATTGGCTTGTCCGAGGAAGCGCAATACCAAATGCGTAAGATGCTCTCCCAAAAGGAATCCAACTATATTCGTCTGAAGCGGGCCAAGATGGACAAAAGCATGTTTACCAAGATTAAAGCCATTGGAGTGGGGGCTTTTGGCGAAGTGGCCTTGGTTCGGAAGATTGACACCAACCACTTGTACGCCATGAAGACGCTGCGCAAAACGGATGTGCTCAAACGCAACCAAGTGGCCCATGTCAAAGCGGAGCGAGATATTTTGGCCGAGGCGGATAACGAATGGGTCGTCAAACTCTACTATTCCTTTCAAGACAAGGATAATCTTTATTTCGTCATGGACTACATCCCTGGAGGCGATCTCATGTCTCTGCTGATCAAATTTGGCATTTTTGAAGAGCCTTTGGCGAGGTAAATGCTCTTTTTTAGTTTTTTTTCTTTATTGTCAATGTTTATTTTTTAATTTTTAGGTTTTACATTGGCGAATTGGTCTGCGCTGTGGAAAGTGTTCACAAGATGGGGTTTATCCACCGAGATATCAAGCCCGACAACATTTTGATTGACCGTGATGGTCATATCAAGCTGACTGATTTTGGGCTTTGTACCGGTTTTCGTTGGACGCACAATTCGAAATACTACCAAAGAAACGGTATAATTCTTTGTTTGATTCTTATGTATAATATTTTTTAAACTAGGCTGTAATTGTCCTCATTATTATTTAGTAATCCATTATTACTATCAATGGTTACCATCATTACTAGTAACGAATGGAACAGTGCTTTAGTGACAACTGTTGATAACGAAATTCTTAGAACTGATTCTAACGTAATTTTTACTCTTTTAAACTATACTACTGTTATATGAGATAAAGTTTAAGAGTTTTCTTCTATAGTCATTGGTTTACTTTCAAAGTTCTAATAAGAATTTGGGTTTTAGGAGATCACGCCAGGCAAGATTCGTTTGATCCGGGCGAAGACTGGACCAATGAGTGTCGCTGCCAGTGCAATCCCGCCTTGGGCAACAGCAACAACATCAATGGCAACAATGGGAGCAACGGTACCAATGTCTGCCCTTTGACCCCGCATCCAGCTTCCACACCGGTCACCGTCCTGAAGCCTTTAGAACGAAGGAGAAGGCGAGAACATCTTCGCTGCTTGGCTCACTCGTTGGTGGGCACGCCCAACTACATTGCTCCGGAAGTACTTATGCGCACCGGCTACACACAGCAATGCGATTGGTGGAGTGTGGGGGTCATCTTGTACGAGATGTTGGTGGGACAACCTCCTTTTCTGGCCAACTCGCCGGCCGAAACCCAATACAAGGTAAATTCCATATATTTTTCATGAAAAATTAGATTTCTAGTATAATTCCAATGATTATTTTCTTCGAAAAAAAAATAACGTATAATTCAAGTAAATTTCCCAATTTGATTTCCTGTAGGTAATCAACTGGGAGCATACGCTAAGGATACCCAAACAGGCCAATCTAAGTCAAGAAGCCGCGGATTTGATTTTGCGGTTATGTACCTCGTCGGAGCAGCGCTTGGGCCGTGGGGGCGCTGGTGAGTTGAAAAGCCACAGTTTTTTCTCCGGGGTGGATTTCGAGGGAGGTTTACGCCACCAGCAAGCGCCTTACATCCCCAAGATCCGATTTGCTACCGATACTTCCAATTTCGATCCCATCGACCCCGACAAGCTCAGGAATTCCTCGGGCGGCGAAGCTGATAAGCTGGACAACACGTTGGACAATGGGAAGCATCCAGTCCATGCCTTCTTCGAGTTTACCTTCCGGCGCTTTTTCGATGATGGAGGCCACGCCTATCCTGTCCAGCGAATAAGTGTCGATGACAACGAGAACCAAGGTCCGGTTTACGTTTAAAAACAAACAAAAAAAGAATCTCTTAATTTTAGCCTCGCACTTGGCTTCAATTTTCTGAAACAAACAGGCTTCAGTGTCAGAGGTAAGAAAATTGGTGCGAGTGCGAAGGGTTTGTCTTGTATTACAAAAAAAGGCAAGAGACTTGGGATTTGGAAAGTTTGACTGATTTTTTTGTGTCCTTTCTGGGAAGGAGAGACAACAAGAAAAAAGAAAGGGCAAAGTTCATTTCCTGTCGTTCACCAAAGATAGCGTGGAGTTAAATGGTTTTTATCATGGGTTTTTTAGGATTTATTTAATTTTTCCAAACGTATAAGCTTAAAAAGATGTTTTTAAAAATACGAAACGGGGGTCTTAAAAAGTTTACAAAAGTTGGGGTTTGGATGGTATTAACACAAAACAAAAGTGCCTTGGTGTATGGATTTGTGTTTCTTGTCCTAAATTCGTGGCTGTTTGAAGCCTTGGCGCTTGGACAACCCAAGTTGTGTACATAGAATTTGTGGTATAGAGTTTGGCCAATTTATGAAAATTGCTTTGAGCTGGAAAGCTTTACTATTTCGTTTGTCTAGATCCTTTTTTATATTTTTGTTAATTCCCCTCCTTGGTAGAATGACGAAGCAAGAAACAGAATGGGTAACGGCAGCTCGGCTTTTTCTCCAGAGACTCGTAAGAAAAGCCGGGATAAGCAGATCAATGGGTGGGTGAGAAGACCATGTGTTGCTCATTGCCAGGATGATATGAGGAACTGACCCTCCCTGATGGTCTTTTGCTTGCTACTTGCTCACTTGGTCCCCCCTCAGGCCATGAGTCATGGCATTACACGTGGGATTCCCATGCAAATTCAAAAAGGGTGGGGGGAGGGGGGCCACGGGGTCAAAAGGCACTGATTGGCCTTATAGTCTATGGAAAAGGGAGGATCACAACACCCTGGTAATCCAAGAGGGTGAATGTTAGGGGGTGAGTGACAGAATTTCCATCAAAGCCCCATACGGCGCGCTAGATATTGCTTTCGATTACATGACTCATAATTGTTTAGTATGGGCCGTGTGGGGTTCTTCTCGGTCCTCTTTTTTTTGGTATAGGGGTAGGGGCGAATAAATACTTCATGAGCTCGAGTTCTTTTTTATCTTGTTTTTTACCAAACCTGATAAGAGTAAATGCGCTATTGTTAGTACACATGGGGTTTTTTTTAAGGGAATAGTTTTCTTCTGGTTAGGCTTGAGGAATTCCAGGATACTTTCTGAATAGATCCGGCTAGGAAAATGTCTTTGCCACAGGAAGAATTAAGGGAGACGCATGCGCTAAAGATCCTTTTCGGCGGAATGTAGTTTCCTTGGAAGAAGTTCGGTAGGGAAGAAAAGGCGAGGAGTGGTATAGTTGGGGAGCATTGTCGACTAAGGACGTCGAGTGGGCAGATTATTACAACATGGGACCATGATTTTTAAATCTAGGAGCAGTAATAAGTGGTCAACGACAGCAGCATGGAGGACGACTTTGGTGATGGAAGTGCAGCGAGTGACGTGTTGGACAGCCTACATGGCCTGGACGTTGATTAGCTTGTTGGTAGCTTTGGGCACGTGCTTTTGTTGTCAAAGCTCGCGATGGTTGAGTCGCAAAGTGGTTCACGCGTGCACACTCCGGCACGTGCAAACTGTCGACGTGGGATTGATGAATGTTTGTACTTTGAACCGCACTTTGCCCTTTCAAGTGTCTTGCAGTCAGATTTCTACCAACTCCATATTTCTGGTATTTATTTTAACTTCCCGCTTTGTTATTTAGCTCTTCCTTATTTTCATACAATTATATAATTATTTAAAGAATCGTGACTTGAAGTTATAAGGAAGCGTAATTTAATTGTAATTAAACAACTTCATTGAATACGGCATAGGTGGCATTGATACTGGAAAGCATAGCAAGT
Source organism: Lepidurus apus apus (assembly GCA_022832285.1). Classification (NCBI taxonomy): domain Eukaryota; kingdom Metazoa; phylum Arthropoda; class Branchiopoda; order Notostraca; family Triopsidae; genus Lepidurus; species Lepidurus apus. Next base: position 37,377 of record JAGJRO010000033.1, read on the forward strand.
ACAGTGTTTTGGATTGCGGCAGCATTAGCTCTAATTTTGTATCGATTTAATCCAGAAAAGCAGAAGAAATGGGCCAAGTCTGTCGGTCATTTGCAATTTGCAGCAGGTAAATATAGATTGATGATGGCTTTAACTAAGCATTAAACGATTTCATTAAGCTAATGCATACCTTTTGTGTGTCTTTTTTCTATGTTTGGCCTTTTCGTTTCCATTATTAAAACAGCGGTGGGGCTGGTACTGGCAGGCAGCGTTTGGGTGGTGGGTTTGAAGGACAATAAGTGGATTCATCACCTTTGCTTCCCGTATGAATGGTCCAGCAATTATATTTTAAATGACGGATATGCTTGGTGGGGTGAATGCAGTCCAGGTTGGGCGGCTTTGGGACACGTGCTGTGCACCCTAGGTGGATTATTATGTCCTTTATTCGTGACTTTTATCACGGAACGGATTTACGACGCTCCCAGCACTCACTTTCCTATTTGAAAGCTAGTAAAATTGCTCAAAGACTTCTGGAAATATGTGTTTGACATGACATGCTGTATAACTTGGAAACAGACAACGAACTTTTTGGTGTATCGATTCATCTGTCCCCTTTCCTTACTGACACTATACATCATCCGCTAACGAATATACATAATGTATGCACCGACTGTCTTCCTTTGTGAGAACTTTTGACGGCAACTGCAGTACTTGACTGATGTAAGAAAGAGAAGAGAAAGAAAAAGAGAGAAACTTGTTTATTCGTAGTTTAGTGGATGCCCAGAACCATGGAGGAAGTCAGTGGAGTAGAAGACGCTTGATTAAGCAGGGATCCATCCTGTGCGACGCGCCCAGAAGTATACGATGCAGAATGCATACCCATTACCCAAGTAGTTTTCCTTGGCAGCGATTTTCTACGGTCCTGACAAAAGAGTACGGGCTGAAACAAGCCGGAAGTTGTGTAGCTACGGAAGCCTTTTCACGAAGACGGAGATGGAAGAGGACATATTTAAGTATAACAAATGCTAAGTAGACTTATTAGTTGCAAAAAATCAAAGTAAACTTCGTTTCGAGGCTTATTTGCGCGTAACGCCGTAAGACGTAACCTATTGTTCAGGCGCCCATCCACATTGGAAGTTTTTGCGCAAGTTTCTTCTCGGACCTTCCTTCCCGGTCTGGTCCTCACTGAAAGTCCGATGTGCAAGTGCTGTCAGGACCGACAAAAAATGCTCCATCTGTAGCTTCCTCGAAGATAAAAGTATTGTATCTATTGTTGGGCACAGAGCTGCAACTCGCTCTTTTTTTTGCGAGCGCGCTCGCGCTCGTTCGTTACTGCCATCCATTGAGTGGATGAAATTTAAAAAAAAATATAAATAAATACAAAAATACTCTAAAATAATGAATATAATATAAAATAATAAATATATAAGTTAAAATAAAATATAATATAAATAATATAAGAATATTTAGCCAAAAATAATTATGTAATCCGTTACTTTTTGTTACACGTTTCACGTTGTGGCTCATAAATGGCGCCAATGTACGAGCGCAGGCGCTCAGTGCTTTTTGAGCGCGCTCGCGCTCGCAAAAAATCAAAGAAGAGCGCGCTCGCACATTCGATCGTGTCAGCGCTCGCACATTCGATCTTGCAGCTCTGGTTGGGCAGTATTTAGTCCGCTGGGGAAAGGTCCCAACGACTTGCGATTTGTAAGCGTGACTTTCCCATCTACTAGGAAGTTTTCTAAATCGTCAGCCAATCCGAATCGACCTTTAATTTTGCCTCGTTCTGTTCAAAAGTAAAATGGCTTCTAGAAGCGCTCCCTTGGCTAAGGGATTAGGGTCGGGTCTCAGAGAACCAAATGCCTGCACGCTTTTTCAGTGAGGACCAGGCCGGGAAGGAACTTGCGCAGAAACTTCCAATGTGGATGGCACCTTTAGGGAAAGTAGTTGCATAAGGGACCTAAAAAAAGGTCTATCGTTTTACGCGGAAGTAAGTTCTCTTTCCAGGCAACTGATATTCGTTAAAAAAAAGGGCCTTGAATAACCCCAGGTGATATTTTTTAACATAACTAATGCATTTGATTGAATGTACTGTAAACATTTTCTACCTCTCTTTCTCTCTTATCTTCTATCTCACACATTTTCTGTCTCAAAAGCTTGTTTTAAAAAAAAATATTGGATACGTTTTCGTTGGTTCAACTAATTTCAGGAAGTGAAGCTTGATTGGGAAATTAAGAAACTACGAATTTTTTTGGTACATATTTTGTTCACATATAGACATTGTACGTTCCATTTTTCTTTCTCGGAGTGAATGCAAGTTTTTCCCAAGTTCAAAAAAGGAGCTTCAACACAAATGGACGCAATAAACGCTAATCCCATGGAAAAGACTAAATGCCCAATGATTGCAAAGGTCTGGAAGTATAAATATTATTTTTGAAAACTATTATTAACATCTGAATGATTTATAATAGGATACGTGCAGGCCCGTACCCAGGGGGGTCGGGGGGCTTAACCCCCTCCCCCCCCCGAAATGTTTTTTCTCCATAACGATATCCCCCCCCCCCCAACCCCCCGTACCAAAATTCTGGGTACGGGCCTGGATACGTGGTCTAAAGGAGTATAGTAAGGTGCCATTCTCATACGAGCATAGTAAATGGTGAGCCAATTAAGATGGATTAGATACGTGCAGTACGTCAGTCTACCTAATGGAACAAGTCCACTCCATGAGAGAAGAGTGTTAACAAAACCTAAAAGCAAAAGTTATAAAAACATAAGTTTAAGAAAAAATTGAGGAATAAATAAGATCTAACCTCCATAACCATGTTTACACGCAAATACAACCCGCCCACAAGCAGCAAACGCCGATCTGTGTAAACTACCATATACAAGAGGATACAGCCAACAGAATTTCAGGCGTTACTGAGGGATCTGCATAATCGTGCATTCCATTAAATTATGGAACTTCCATCTGCAATGGCGATAATCCAGCCCCACGTGGCTGCAAGCTGTAGGGAAATAAAAGTTATTCCGGATTCTAGGACAATAAAAAATTAAACCCAACCAATACTTACGTAATTGAGCTGAATCTTCTTTCTTTTCGTTTTGTAGAGTACGTAACCGGTGAAAATTCCCACAAGATAGGCAGGAATTCGAGTATAGGGTTTGAAGTAGTGTACAGTAATCAAACTATTGATCGTCTTACGGACTTTGCGTATTGACCAATAACAGTGCTTATCCCTCGTTTTGACCAATCCTGTCGTTTCTAGGCCACTACTACGCTTACGCAGGGTTTTCAACACAATAACCCTTCTAAACTCCCCAGTCAATTAAAGGTTCATTTCAATTAACAGGTCATTCAATTAAGTGGCATTTAGTAGCGAAGCTAATCCCTCTACCTGGCAAAAAGGACAAAACAAGAAAGCGCATGGCGAAATTGAAGAAAGAAATTTATTTGTCAAAAATATTTGTATCAAGAATATTTTGATCAAGAATTATATTATATAAGAATTATTATTATATATTTTAGTAGCGTGTGTGGCCCCCTCCGTTTTGACGACAGGTTTCCAACCTCCGTGGCATTGATGCCACGACAAATAAATTTCTTGGTTCATTTTCGCCACGAATCGCGGGAATGGGATTGGCATTTAAGAAAAATATCACCATCCAAACGTGCCCAAGGACTACTCATGTCTTGGACACAAAGCGAATTCCGTTAAGACATGGTAAACTGACAGCTCATCCTTGCCTTGTGTCAAGAAGTTTCTCTCCGTTTCTTAGAATGGAAAAGGACAATAATACATCATTGCAGAAGCCACGCGAAGTTGCTATGCCTGGAACGATATAATAGGTAACTGGTTTGAAACAAACAGGACGATTTACCGGAAGTATTGCTTGGGTAACGTAGCCGAGCATCGTAGGCAGTCCCAATGAGCAGAAGTAATCCCAGGATACTCAGAACCACTCTAAATGTAAATATATGAATATGATTGTATTTTTAGTTTGTTATATATTATACGCATAATTTTAGTATACGTGACAGTTATTGCCGCAGCATCGTAATCCTTTTCTTGGAAATCGGCAGTAAAGCAATACAGTACTTTTCGTCCATAGATAGCCTACCACCACCTGTTTTCCCCCAATAGGATGGCGGCTAATCTTGTCAGTAAAATTGCTGCTCCAATGTCGCCATCAGCACTGCAAGACGCAGGTAAACAAAAGGCAATACTGGGCACTATAGAGCCGCAAATATCCCGTTCGTGTCCGTGTGAATCTGAAATAGACGCATTTCTTTGTTTTTATAATATCACTTAGAACTAAAATAATCTGAATTAAAGTCAGAAGTTTTGTATTACTGGTTCTAGGTTCGGTCCGAATAACGTTAAAATTCGGTAGAGACCAAAAAGCGATTTTGGGGCGTTGAAATGCTTCGTCTGATTTATCAATCCCTCCGAAGCATTCTAAGTATGCCCATTGATATGATCGTTATGAATCCCCAAGCATTGATCAAAATGACCAAATGCGTGCATATTGTAACTGGCTAAACCATCTGACATTTTCCCAGAGGCGTCGAACACTGACCCGTAATAATAAAGTTTTAAATGTCATAACTGCCGCATATTTATTTGCAAGAAAAAAAAATACTTTTTAAAGCCCAGCCTTGCAATTTCGCCAACGCTTCCGCAGCGTATACATTACTGTCTTTTAAACATTATTCACTCGCATTCCAGTAATTCGACGTAGGAATAAGCCAGTTTGTAAAGAAATCTTCAAAATTCGTTTGGTCCGAATCCTTGGAATACTCTATATGACATCAACTGCCCCAATATATTCTTCCCAATACCACTGAAGCCTTCGAGGCTTTCTTGAAATTGACCTGTATCTTGAATTAATTCTTGCCACTGCCCCAAGCATTGAGAAATTGAAATAAATTAAGCAAACCACAGTGGACTTCGTAATAAAAACATACATAACCGCGAACAGTAAAGAATACAACTCTCAGACTTAAATGAGCTGTATTTTGTTTGGATAATAGTGCTTCACAAGAATCAACTTCGAAGTAGAAAAACGAACTTTGATCATAATTTTCGTCCACTCACTATGCTATCGTCGTGGAAATTCGATAGTACGCAAAAGAAAAACTCGGTGAGCAATGAAGTGTAAGATCTTTTCCTCTGTTATCAAGCGTTCTTAATGATAATGTCGAGGCACCACTTATCAATTTTGATTACTGACCTAACCTAATTATGATTTTTAACATTTCTTGCGGAAAATACTATACAGTGGAACCCGCTTATAACGATGGGCTCGGGACTGGACAGTCGATATCGGTATAAGCGGAGTATCGGTATATCAGAACTTGCCTATACATAGGGGAAAGAAACACAAATTAAAATAAGCGTTCCAAAATATTTGTATTTTGTCGTTAAGTACGTCGTGATCATTAGTCCTGTTTATTTACAAAAATATTCCGTAATTGCGCGCTGTTTGGCGTTCTTCTGGGATAAAGTACACATATAGTTCTGTTCAGTAAATTTAAAACTTTCACGCGTTGGGCGAGTGTTAGTGTTTTCCGCTTTTGGTCCATCTTTGCTTCACAATTGTCAGCGCTGAACTGAATATTGCTTTGAAAACGTCCTGTTTTGAAAACCTGTTACACAGTCATTCTTTCCAGGGAATTACTGACACCCCTTTCAGGGCTTAGGTATTAGTGTCATCGATATGTCAAAGGGCATCGGTATATCCGGAATCATTAACCATTGCCAAATACCCCATGGGGCTTCAAAATTATATCAGTTAATGCGAATTATCGTTATAAGCGATATCGGTAAAACCGAATATCGTTCTCATAGGGTTAAATGAGACTAAAACGGGACCGTAAGTTTTGTATCGGTATAGGCGGGTTATCGTTATATCCGATATCGTTATAAGTGGGTTCCACTGTATTTTCAAAATGTTTCCGCAGTTGATGAGTCGCAATATACTTATCAGCGTTCCCTATAGAAAGTACTTATAAAACAAACAAAAACTTTGTTTTGTGATATTTGCAGAAAATCCTTGTTATGCATGAAATGGAAAAATGGCTTCTGGAAAAATATGGAAAAAAATAGAAAAACGGAAAAAAATGAAAATGAATTTTTTTTTTAAATGGCTTCTGCTTCATTTATTTAGCTAACTTCAGGAAACAGGGCTTGCTTGGGAAACTAGGAGCCAAATATTTTTTAATAATTTTACAAAGTTTAAGGTTTGAAGGGTCTTTTTTTCAAAGGCGTTGTATTCACTTGAAGTATAGCTACCGAACCTTATACAGTTCATTATGTTTCGTAATAAGACTGCGAATGAGTTCGAATGTGTGAATAGTTTAGAACTTTTGTCAGCGCACTATATAGGCCATAAGCAACAGCAACAAGAATTTAATAAAAGTGAAAAAGAGTGTTTTGGGGCAGTTTGTACTATTTAAACATGTATTATTCAGTTATTGAAAATAATAGAAAACCTTTTAAAAAATAAAAATAATATTTCACGGTGAATTTCAGAACTTATTTTCTTACACCATAGTACCCCTTCTAAGATCATTGCAAAGCGTTCAGAGGTAGATTACCTAGATTGTATAGCGTTCGAAAACTAAACTATACGGGAAGTTCCAAAGCTGATTAAAGTTTTCCTTTTAACCATTACGGCCGCTAGATGGTGTTCGCGTTGATATTCTTGGAATAAATCAAATGAAGCCCTTTTATTGTTTACATAGCTTTAACGCTACCCTTTTTGTTTTCTATAGTAACGGCAATATCCAAGATTTAATGCAGATAAAATGAACATTACGCTCTAACTTAAATTAAACATTAAAGGACGACACATAATTAAAACATACACAGTACATGCAAAATTGTCTTGAGAATCTAAATTCTTGAACTGCGAGCTACGAAAACTTGTAAACTTCGTTTCTGTTTCAAGGAGGGGGAGGGGCTCCTTGTTTGTTAATGGAGCAAAAGCAGCAAAAGTGAAAGTTTTTGTTGCTCTGCATATCCCAACAGGTAATAGATATATTACCCGCAGGGTGCTAATCAAGGCTTATCACCTGTACTAATGCTATCTGTATACACTTAGGTCCCGATATCTGGGTGTTGACGTGTCGTTTCCGGTAGTTTTTTCACCCTTGTTGATTTGCATTTATCTCAACCTTCAGTTAAATACCAGACGCTTTCTAGCTCTCTGGTATTATTCTACTCCCCAGGCGTTTTCCAGAGTTGTAACATTCCTCAACCTTCTGCGTGTAAACATACATCCAATCTGGAAACTTTAATAGAAAAGTCCCTATTTGTTTTGTTTTTTAGATTCATCCCATTCATCTCGGCAGAGCAAGCATCTCCCCAGCATCCATGGGACGCACCTGTTGATTTGATCTTCCACCCTTTTTTTCGTCTTATCGTTGTGGAAAAAAGTTATCGCCCGGATTCCTCTCTTTAGTGTCATCTGATCATAGCTGCGTTCACAGAAAGCACCCCCCAAAAAAAACAAGATCCTTTGGTGAATTTAAGCTTTTTGAAGAGTAACTTCATACTGGGTTCCATATCGCCTACCATAACCATTATGCCTCTCGCTCCGTTGGCAGATCCTTGGAAAGATGTTGACCTCAAACAAGAAACGGCGGTAAGACTTTTGAGAAAATTCGTCTTGTTTACGTTTTTTTTTTTTTATTTAGATACCCTTTTATAAGAACACTTATTTTGAACAGTTTCGTTAAACTAAACCTAGCTCTGAAGCTAGCTTTTCTTTGTTAGAAAAAGAACCAAGGGGAAAGCCAAGCAGTTTAATTTGGCCCAAGCCTCTTTCTGAAAGTTTTGCCTTCATACCATTTTTGGCCGAACACGGCGCTTGACTCGGAATCAATAATCTTTCCCCATAAACTAATGTAACCACGTGTTGCTAAGCTACTGCGCCCTTTACTCTCGGGAGAAAGCTTTTCTATCCTTTCTTATCTCTTTTTCTTTTTCATTTTAACGTCAACTGTGATTACGCTCGCTGGAATGTTTACCTGCAAACCCTTTCTTTTTCATTTCACCATTAATTTTTTCTAATGTTCTCGTTCTCTTTCTTCCAAGCGTCTTGGTTCTTTTGTTTTCTTTCTCACTTTTTCCCAGCAGCTTTTGGACTTTTTAGGGTCAAATCCGACGATGAAAATAGAAAAAAGGCCGCTATCGTAACACCAAAATGCATTCAGTTTCCTTTTGCGGTGCAGTTATTTCCGTTAGCGAGTTCCTGCTTTTTTTTTCACTAAGGCGGAACAAAAAAATATTTAGTTACCGGAAGAGAAACATGATGAGAAAACGATTTCCCTTGTTGCGCTGTCCGCTTATGGTAGGCTTGTTCTTTTTGTTGCAGAACAACAGTACGGAAGACATGCTGGTCGACGACGCAGAGGTAAAAACATTTGAAATCTCTCTCTCTCTTCTATTGCTATTTCTTCAGAGGAACCCTATAATTTAATGTTGTTGTTTTTTATGTTATCTTTGAAAAAAAATTATAGAATAACGGGGAATACGGAAATGGAACGACCAGTGAGATAGAATTAACGGAAGTAACCAAAGAAGGGCATGACAAAGCTGAAGCGTCACAATTTGAATTGCTCAAAGTCCTAGGACAAGGCTCTTTTGGCAAAGTATGCATTTTTTTAAATTATTATTTAAAAAATAAAATACTGAATAAAATAAATAAGTAAAATAGGATCCGAAGGCTAGAGAAGCAATTTTCACTCTCTAATTTAACGTTTTGGCAGGTGTTCTTGGTGCGGAAAGTGATTGGATTGGACGCTGGGACGTTGTATGCCATGAAAGTTCTTAAGAAAGCCACTTTGAAAATCCGGGATCGCGTGCGGACTAAAATGGAGCGCAATATCTTGGCGGACGTGAAACATCCCTTCATCGTCAAATTACATTACGCCTTTCAGACTGAGGGCAAGCTGTACTTAATCCTCGATTTCTTGCGAGGAGGGGATCTCTTCCATCGCCTGTCCAAAGAAGTAAAGTAACAGTTTTGGGGAAATTGTGTCTTAATTTTCTTAACAAATTAATGCAACGCTAATTCTTTTGTTTTTGATGGGTCCGTTCAGGTTATGTTCACCGAAGAAGACGTCAAGTTTTATTTGGCAGAATTGGCGTTAGCCTTAGGCCATTTGCATCGTATCGGAGTTATCTATCGAGACTTGAAACCTGAAAAGTAAAAAAAACTCGATTATTCTAATAATTCATGTTTTAATTAATAGTCGTGCTTAAATCGCATTTCCTAATTTATATTAATAAACTATTTTTCTACTTAATGAAAGTTTTCCCAATGTTGTGATTTATAACTAAGTAATCTATTTTCTAATTATTAAGCTATTTTTCTAATGAATAAACTATTTTTAAAAATGTAGGGTGAACAATTATATAGTATTTTTTTTTATTTTACTGGATTTAAAGTATTCTATTGGATGCGGATGGCCACATCTCATTAACCGATTTCGGATTGAGTAAAGAAGCTCTCGACGAGAAAAAAGCCTATTCTTTCTGTGGGACGGTGGAGTACATGGCTCCTGAAGTGGTGAATCGCAAAGGTCATTCTTTCGCGGCTGATTGGTGGTCTTATGGCGTCCTTATGGTAAGTTTTTTGTTTCCTTTTTACTTTGAATTTCTCCTGCCTTTCTCGACAAGATTTTAAGCCAAACGTATTGGATTTTCTTTGTAGTACGAGATGCTCACTGGTTCTTTGCCATTTCAAGGCGCGAATCGGAAAGAGACCATGACGCAAATCCTCCGCGCCAAATTAGGAATGCCACAATTTCTGTCGCCAGAAGCACAAGGTTTATTGCGAGCCTTGTTTAAGCGCAATCCAGAGAACCGATTAGGCTCGGGTAAAATATATTCCGTTTTTTGAGTTCTTTTTTTTTGGGGACGTCTTGTGGGAAATGCGGACATGCTTTTAAACTAGAGGTTATCCTATGTATTTAACTTTGTCAAAGGTCCCGATGCAGTTCTGGAGATTCAGAAGCATCCCTTCTTCGCCTCAATTGATTTCGAGAAACTGCTCAAGAGGGAAGTCGAGCCTCCCTACAAACCTGCCGTGTCTCGCTTGGACGACGCCTTCTACTTTGACACAGAATTCACTTCCCGGACGCCGAAAGGTTAACTGTCTTCACTTAGATCACTTCTTTTCTTTTTTTCGTTATGTCCTATCAATTCTTTTTTGTTTTCCTTTCCTTTTCTACGTTAGCTCTGAGGTGTGTGGGGGGGAGTGTACGGAGCAAAGTGAGAATCGTCAAGTTTAATTCTTTTCTATTATTGATTTCAGATTCTCCAGAAATTCCTCCCAGTGCCACCGCCCACGAGCTATTTCGAGGGTTTAGTTTCGTCAATCCCAGTTTATTAGACGGGGACCTTGTTATGCACCGTCCAACTCGGATCATCGACACTTTAATTTCCAAGGTATATATAACCAGAAACGCAGTTTGAAATCCCCCCCACCCAACCCACTCCTCTCTCCCCCGTCAAAGTTTCGAACAAGGGGCTACTTTCTGATTTGGAATTTCCATTCATTCTCGTAATTCAAAATCATTTCTCCCCAACCATTCATTAGCATATTTCCGCGGCCAAGCCCAATTGTATCACGGACGAGTACGAGTTACTGGAAGACTTGGGCATGGGCACGTATGCGGTTTGCAAACGCTGTGTCCATAAGAGCACGCGACAAGAATACGCCGTCAAAATGATCGACAAGGGCAAACGCGACTGCCAGGAAGAAGTAGAGATCCTGTTTCGTTACGGCAATCACCCCAACATTGTCAAACTTCGAGATGTAAGCTTTATTCAGTACTTTTCTATTTGAACCCTTTGATTAACGCACATGTTCATTTAATTCTCTTTTTTTATTTTTTAAATGTTTTAATTTGAATTATTTTCTAATTTGAATTTGATTGAGAGTTTCTTCATTTTGAACTTGGAATTTTAGTATTCGAATTTGTGTCTCCTGATTTTGATCATTTTAAGCTTTTTTTTGGGGTTACTTTTCAAATGGAGTTTTTCTAATATTAACGCATTTGATTTGGATGTTGGATTGCGAAATGTGTTTTTTTATTTTTATTCAGAATTTTAAATCTTTCATTTTTGCGTCAGTTTGACGAAATACTTATTTATTTTTCCCATTTTTTATTTCAGGTATATGAAGATGACAAATACGTGTACCTGGTCATGGAGTACCTGCGAGGAGGCGAGTTATTAAACCGGATCTGCCAGCAACAGCATTTCAGTGAAAAAGAAGCGTCGGCAGTACTAGCCGTCTTAGCTTCCACGCTGCAGTACCTTCACAAAAATGGGGTAAGACTCTCTCACTGAAGAATCACTTGGCGTCATTAATGGAGGGTTTCTATTATAATTTTTAAGGTGGTGCATCGCGACTTGAAACCGTCCAACATTCTTTACGCCGACAGTTCAGGCTCGGCTTGTTCTTTACGGTTGTGCGATTTCGGCTTTGCCAAGCAATTGCGTGCGGGCAATGGGCTGCTCATGACACCCTGCTATACGGCCAATTTCGTGGCACCTGAAGTGCTCAAAAAGCAAGGCTACGACGCGGCTTGTGATGTCTGGAGTCTGGGTGTCTTGCTTTACACCATGCTTGCCGGGTAAAATAAGAAAAAATAAACAATCATAAAATGAAAAGTAAAATCAAATACGAAGAAAGAAATAACAGATTTCCACACCTGGGAGTTCATCCCTTAAAATAAAAAAAATGGCTAAATGTTGAGTTTAGTTTTGGTTTATTTTATTCTCTAGAAACACACCATTTGCTAATGGGCCAGGCGATTCTGCTGACGTAATCCTCAAACGGATTGGGGAAGGGTCCTTCTCTATGGAAACTGGCAACTGGAAGCATGTATCAGCCATGGCTAAAGTAATAATACAAAAAAAGAAGAAGAGCGAAAAGACAAGAAAAAGAGCTGTCTGGAGTTCCTTAGTTTTGCTGAGCTGATTTTTTAAAGAAACTTTTTTGGGGTGGTTTCTTGTCTAGGATTTGGTGCGGCGTATGCTAGCAGTGGATCCGGAGCATCGTCTCACCGCCTCGCAAGTTCTGAACCATCATTGGGTGCAACATCGAGACCAGTTACCTCAGTACTACTTGCCTATGCAAGATTTCAGTCATTTGAAAGTAAGTTTCTTGTGAGCAAGCGTAGGCGAGGTTCTTTTTTGTCTGCTGTTTGATTTCCTTTTTTCTGCAATGAAAAAAAGAAAGCATTTCATTCCTTTTTTTTTTACCAAAGTCTGAGATCCCTTTTTTGTTGTTGTTTGCTCTACTTGAACCGAAAGCGAGTAACATGAAACAAGTTTGACGTTGGGGGACACAAACTCCAATTTAAGAGCTTAGGGGCCAAGTATAATTAATTGTCAAACTTTCATTGGCAACTTAATTTTTTTTTTCTGTAACGAAGGGACTTTTTTGTCTTTTGGGTAGTTTTCTGGGGTGAAGAAATTATTTACGAGTCCATTATCAAGATCAAATTTCTTATTTAACATGTTTAAAGGACGCCACGAGTTTTCTTTTCTTTACATTATAATTTATGGAAAGATAAAAGAGGAGCATTTTCAAGAGAATTAAAAATGTCGGAGGATTGACGTCAGGCTGTAAAACAGTTAACCTTTTGCGGGAGCCTGGGAAGGGTGTGTGCTCTGATGGTTTTCCGTTTTCAAACGGCGTTCTAGTCGGGACGGTAAAAACCGGGAGGGGTGAAAACCGGCTGGGGTGAAAAGTTGATGGGATATGCTTCTAATTGCATGTAATGTGTGTATATGTGTGTGCGTTATAGGGCGCCGTTGCTGCCACTTACCGAGCCATCAATCAATCGCCTCTGCCCCCGCATTTGGCACCAGTCCAGGATTCTAAGTTGGCCATAAGAAGAACCAAATCCAGAGCGAAAACTACCACTGAACTGTGAAAACGAAACCCACACCAAAAAAAAAAGAAACGGAAAAAAAGAACAAAAAAAAGTTTTGAAAGCCAGCATTCCAGTTCATTATCAGCAAGGTTTTTGATGAATCGAGGGAGGGAAGCATTCCGCAAGTTCAAGTTCGAGTAGTGCGGGGAAGACAATGCCGCCGTGTCAATTTACGTGCAATAGGATTTAAAAAGGGGGAATTCCATGTCGTTCATGTTTAATTTGCTTAGAGTTACCGGAGAGAAGAGTTGCATCACGTTTTTAAAAAAATTGTATTACGTTTGTCTTTGATCCTCTCCATAGTTTTTGTTGTCCCCCCCCCCCTCCCCACACCATTGTGGGCGCCAGATAAGGGAGTGATAGCAGAAATTTTAGAGGGTGAAGAAAAAAAGTTTAATTTTTTTTAATGCCAAGTTAGTGCTGTCAACTGTGCCAAAATCCGTATGCTTAAAGCCACGCCAAGTTAAGACAACGGTGAGGGAGAAAAAGTAGACAAAAGCCAGGTTCTCTCATATGCATATACTTTGACAACTTGACAAGTGATTTACATTTCTGGGTGCAAATCTTTTTCCCTGCCTTTTTTCCCTGTACTCCCTTGTGGGCGATTTTTGTTTCTTTTTCGAAACTTTTGCTGAATTCGTTGACTGTTTAGTTCTCTTATTCTCTCCCTCTCTTTATTAATATGAAAAGCACTTTTTTGTTTTGTTGGTGAGCGAAAATGATGTTAGTCGCTATTTGTAATCTTGTGTCTTTTCATTTTGTCTTTCCTCTGGTCAGTGCCTCTGATGCATTGGGTCGTTTACATTAACCTAAAAAAAGCAAAAACTCTGTTTTCTACAAGCATATGCAGCGGGAATTAACATGAATACATAATTATTTCACAGGAAACTTGTCATTGTTACTCTATTGCAGGGGTGTCCAACCGTTTTTTTCGATTCGCCAACGTGTTGGCGAATCGGGGTTCCAATTCGTCAACACTTGAAAATGCCCCGCGAATTCGCCAATTTCGCCAACAAACTACAATTCGCCAAAATCGTTGCGACCCAAAACTTAGAATGGTTCTGCCAGTAAAAGTTTTTCGTTCAGCGCTGCAGCCCAAGGAACAAGTCGAGAGTGCTAAAAGAGATTTACCATTTGAATTTACGAAATTAAGATCTTTTTCACAAGGTTTGTCTGGGAATTTTTTCGAACAGCCGATTCGCCAACATTTTTCGTCGATTCGCCAACGTTGGCGAATTGAAGATAGTTGGACACCCCCGCTCTATTGCGTCCCGATAGACATGAAACGAAAGTTTAGGTTTAGACGATTCAGTAATGAATGTTTAGCCGAAGTCCCCTATTTTTTCATTGTTAGATCGTCCCGTCCTGAAAGAAACTAAAAGCAGTTACTGTTTAAACGGGTTTCTAGTACTATTAATTGTTGAGGTACTTATCAAGACCAAGGTATTATTATGTAGTATTAGGTAGTATTATTATGGAGGTACTACAAGATTTGCCATCGATTTCAAACAATGAATTTTTGGCTCGGTTCCTATATTTTCCATTGTTATAGTGTGCGAAACCCAAACGACTCTGAAACGTTCCAACATTGTTGGAATAGACGACCCAACAATGAACGTTTCTGTCAGTTATCGCTTTTTTATTGTTAGAGGGTCTCGTCCACAAACGAAACTCAAGTTAGATAACCTAGCATTGAATAGCAGCAGCAAAGCTCCAGCAGAGAGTTCACGTATTTTTCATTGTTGAGGGATTTTAGACCAGAGGCACACAACAAACTCTACGAACCCAAGCGTCAATGTTCCCAAGAAAAAAGGCAGCCAATGGTAGTCTTGCTCGTCGGTTTCCTGGCTTCAAAACTTGTCGGGACATTTTAAGTACTTCGTTGACTAATTTTCAGTTGCCCATGTCGCCTTAGCAACTTTCAAAGCAGCTCATCTACTTAGCATCTACTTTTTCGACGTGTATGTGAGAGAGAGTGTGTGTGCGTTTCTACTTTGGTCCACGGTGGACCTAGCTTTGGCGTAATGGGATGTGACGCCCGTTGACAGCTCATGCCCAATTAAGTAGATTTGCCTTGTTGTGTCAGTTTAATGAAGGTTCTCGCTTCCTGGAAAAGCTTTGGCGTGGTCCACAAGGAAATCACGCACACAATTTTTGGGTCAATGTGCACTGCTGCCGGTATTAAGGGCGTAGGACCTGGCGGTACTATAGTACCCTTACTGGACCTAATTTTTTTGTTTCTTATATTGTTTCCCCGTGGAATTATTCACAGGCGGCCTATAGGAGAGAGAGAAAGAGAGAAAAACTTCACTCCCACCATTTTTTCTCCCAATAATTTTATATTCCCTTTCGTTTGAACTTTTTGCGCTTCGATTGCATGTTAAGTCTCGTTCAGCTAATAACACTAGGCCCCCATTTCAATTTATATTCAAATTGTATGTCTCAAGTGCCTCGGACTAAGATAAATAAAAAAAAAAACTTTGCTTGGTATTCCGGGTTAGTGACTTGACAATTTCAGGAGAAATTAGACATGGGCTTTTTTGTTTCTTCCATGTTGGTACTCTAATGGAGAGGGCTATTTTTATTCTATTGATTGAACGAAAAAGGCTATATGTTTGGAAGAACAAGGAAGCATATATCCAAAGTCCATGAATTTGACATGAAACTCACGTGTTGTGCTTAAGGAGGGCAAAGTCAGTTTATTGATTAGTACATAACCTGTAGCATTATATTTGTTTTCGCTTCATCAAGAACGCTTGCATGCATATAGATGGTACTATATAGATTTCCCCCCTCCCCCTCCTACCCTATTTCAAGTTTATATACTCTACTGCACTTATTGAGCTGCTGAACCGCCTTTTCCTTCTTTTATTTACTTTTACCCCCTTTTTAAAATGACTGGCAACATTCAAACAGAGAGAAAAAACGCGTTAGGCTTGTTTGCTGTAAGGTATACTGGATTGAGGGAGAAATTAGTGAGCTAGATTTTCGCTACGGCAAGCAAAGCAACAATTGCATGCCATACAGCTGCTGTAAATTCCCGTATTTTCCTTTCCCTTTCTTCTTCTGTTAGCGCGCTTGGAAATCGGTCTAATCGCTATGTAACTGCCACAAAATAAAAAACGAGAAAAAAGGTGCTACAAATTAGACCCGGAATAATGACATAAATAGTGATACGGGAAAGGGATTTTCCGCTTGTAACTCGAAATATATAGACTAGATTTCAAAAACTTTAGATCATATTGAACGCCAAGGTTGTTGTTTTTTTTCCTAGCTTACGTATTAGCGAAGAGTTCGAGGTATTAAAGCTAACGCAATACCCCAAAAGGTCGAGCGCTCAGTTTTCGACTCGGGGAAAGGTTTTGAGCTCAGCTTAATTACCATGCATAAGTTGCTTCTTCCATTTGCATATGAATGAGCTTTCTTTTTTTTATGTTTGTCTTTTTTAACTCCCTCGATGTTTAAGGGAGAGGGGGTAGAAACACGGTTTTCTTTGTTTTTATCTTCTTTTTGATATTTAGGGCGCGACCTGCAAGTCTAATGGGAGGTCACTGTAATTTCATAAAAGAAAGAAAAGATTTTTTTTTGTGGGTAAAGAATTTCTTCGGCTGCTTTTAACAGTATGCTGTGACGCAAAATGCAAGAGAGATGTCCAAGAAGAATTCTTTTATAGCTATAGAAATACATATATTGCACGGTGGAGAGTGTACAAAGTGGCGAGTTATTGAGCCAACAAAAGAGTCACTCAAGTTCCGGTCCCGGTTTCACAAGTCGAACAAGTCGTGTGCAACAACACAGATGAAACCAGCACAAGTCAACAAACATGGTGCCCCCTTAGCGTTTTACCGGAAAGCCAACGCTAGCATGGCCCGAAGTTTTAACCCTCGCCCCCGCCTTTTGGTATCCGCAAAAGGGCGAAGCAGCAGTCTCTCTTTGTAAGTTTGTGTCTATCTTTTTAACCCTCTTCTCCCCAAGTCTCCCGTCCTGCCAGTACATGCTAAAGACTAGCTGGCCCCGGATAACAATTCTTCAAGCGTGAAATTTAGCGTGAAACTTTCCGTCCTCTCCTTTCTCTATTTTTTATTTTTTGAGTATTTTTGCTTTGCTGGGTTGTTGATTGTTTGGTTTCTTGGCGCTCGAAACTTTTCAATGAAAGCGTTAGCCCTTCGGGTGGAAGGGGTGAAGAAGGTTGGGAAGACTTAGTCAATTTGTTCGACCCTCTTCCGGTTTATATATATCTGACATGCTCCACCCACACGGGGCTCCCTTAAAGCCAGGGCAGCAATTAAATAAATGATGATTTCGACTGGGCTCATGAGCTTGATCCGCTCTTCGTTAAACTTCTACTAGCTTCATGTTTAATGTGGGGAGGGGGGCTTCTTCTCCCCCACACCCCACTCTCTCTTTCCCGAACGAACTAACTCTCCTATTGGTTTAGCCCCAGGCAAGTTTGGCCCTTTTGGTATATTAATGCATACACGCAGATCGGTCGCGAAGGCAACGTATTATCTGTGTTAATTATGCAGGTGAAAAGATTTCTGGAGTTAGAGCGGAGGACACGAGGTAAGAAGCAAGATGGAAAGGACCCGAAAAAATGTACATCGGTGAAACCCTTGCAATGGGGTACGCTGGTCAGGTTTCCGCTTGCATGTATGTGTGTGTGTGTGTGTGACTGTGTGTGCTGTGTGCATAATATGTACCAGCAAAGGCAAAAGCTTCCCAAGCCTGAGCTGGCGGTGTGGAATTCTCCCGAGGGTTTTCGGTTGAAGAAAACGTCGAGAGAAAACGTGCAAACCCAACCCAAAAGAAACAGCTTCGAATTGAGCGCTTGGTGGTACTGTACACGGACCTAAAGGTAAAGGGGGGTGGGCCACCGGGTAGACGACGTGTGCCGGGTCGCTAATACACAGCTTTCCGCCAAAGGTTTTCCGTGAATGGAGGGAGAATTTCTTCGGGACAGAGGTGGGTTAAGAATGGCAACGGAGGCAGTAGCAAAAGCAAGCAGGGTTCGAAGACGTGCTCGGAATTCGCTACGGTAATCCAACAATTCGGTTTAAGCTAGACAAAAACGGATGTAGAAAATAGCGCGCTTTCTGCAGCCAGTTTTACCCCATTAGCGCTGCCCATTAGCCCCTGTGTGCTGCAGTTTCCCAGGACCTGGAAAGGTTAGAAGTATACATTACGGTGGTGGTTGTAACCAATAAGGTTAGAGGCAATCCACTAGTATGAGCGGATTTCGCCAAATAAAATAAAAAAAAAATCATCTGATTACTGTATTCTTGTTGGTCTATTCAACTTTTCATGAGTTGGAAAAGGGCAAACACGTCAGGGCTAAGTAAAGGAAAATAGCCGGAGTCTTCCCCAATTAGATCTGCTCGGAAATTATAATTCTATAGGCAATCCGTCCAAGTCAAAAACTTTGTGTTTATGCGCTGGGGCCCTGTTAAGACACGAACAAGGAGAATATAGCAAAGTTCTTCATGATTTATTTATGTACTGCACCTTTAATTAGAATGGAAGCAATAGATTATTTCTTCTCCACTTAGTTGTCTTTGTGTCCATTCGGTCTTGCAAAAGGGCGGTTTCCAAGCTTTTCCGACACGCCGACAGGCCAGTGTAAAGCCAGCTTAACTGTACTGCCCTTCAACTGTTGGTTTCAACCTGAAACCCACAAGATTTAATTTTTTCTGTTTTAAGAAAGAAAGCATCTGCAGAAGACTTAATTCTTTCATCCGTGTTCGTTTTTTAGCTTTATTTTTTCTTTCGTTCTCAGGAAGGTTGTGTTTGCTGAAAAGTAACGCCACATAAGGTTTTCCAGCGGGAATTGTTGCACCTGCAGTGTGACGACCCTATTGTTGCTTCTTTTGCTAAAGAAAAGGTTGCGTTGAGAAATAGGCTATACAACAAGATGTAGTAGAGAGAAATATGACCAAAAAGATTTTTTCTCTCTCTAACTCTCTCTCTCTTGCTCTTGCTCCGCTAACTCTCTCACTTGAATAAGAAAAAAAAATATTGATCCTTTAACCTTTTCCTCTGTTGCGTTTGCTCCGCTTGGAAAGTTTCAAAACTCAAAAATCAGAGGTAGTTTACGGCCTGGAACATGAAAAGGAAACTAGTTGATGGGAGTCTAAGTTCAAAGTTTCGGGTCACGGACTTCTTTTTCATGTTTTAAGAAGGCCTGCATGCATTTTCAAAGAAATCTATCAGAAATACGGCAAATAACGCAAGTTTTTAACAGTCTTCACACGGTGTGGATCCTTTTTTCTCTTTTCATATAGCTTTGGCCTGCTGGGGTGTGCTACCCTGAACGAAACGTGAGACGAAATGGTGCAAAAATGGTCAACCAGGGCAGTTAAGGGTGTATTTGGTGTGGTGCATGTATATCTATGTGTGTGTGTGTGTGTTGGAGGCCCAAGGCTCTGTTTTTAACCCACTGTGGCGGGGCAAGGGGACGGGTCAATAATTTCTAAGCAACCTGTAAGTGCGAGAGCAGGAACGAGAGAGATAGAGACGGAGTGACAGAGAGAGAGAGAGAGCGCGCAAGCAAACGTTAGAAAAAGCTAGAGGTTTTATTGACGGGGCAAGTAAAAAAAGATGGCGTTTTTTATAGCTCCGGCAGCTTGCATATGAGCGCCTATAAAATACGATGAGGGCACCAAGGAGCTACATCCCAATTTTATGCTTGCTTTACATGATGATCTTTGGGGTAGCACAAGGCTTTTTTTACGACCTCGGAAATGTGTATGTGTATAGGTGTGTATGTGTATGTGTGTGTTTCAACCCCTCACATTCAAAGAGTTCCTAACTTTACTGTCCTGCGGCTTCCTGACAGTTCGCTGCGCAGCAATAGCGAACTGAAAGAAATATCAACAGGTTCTACCTTGTACCGCTGCTTTTTATATATATTTTTACTACATTAACAGGAACCCCAACCTTAATTGGTTCACCCCTCTTCCCCCCAGGAAAAGAACATTTTGGCAGGCGCTGAGGGGTTTCAAGAGGGAAACTTGACTTCTTTTTTCCTGCTGACGTATGTCTAAAATACATATACTGTATACACTATTACTAACCCTCTTTTGGGAAGCCTTGCTCATTACTACCCGCCTTTATGGCCGAACGGTTTGACCTTGCCCGATTGGCCCAGTAAGAGGAAAAACACAACTGGCCTTAACCCCTGGGAGCGACAAAAGTTGCCCGGTTTCCAGAATTTTGGGGTAGGTTTTTAAGCCGCAAGTCGAAATAGGTTGCGATTGCGATTAGGATGGACAAATATTTCTGCGCAAGCGCGATTCTAGCTTCCGTGACCTCTCCAATTCTCGCTTATTCCTATTCCCGCCGTTTCCGCAGCGTTTCTTGGGACTGTGCGGGGGCGTCCTGCAGCGTACCAGTCTCTTCTTATAGGCTAGCCATGAAAACAAGTGTTAAGGTATAAGAGGGAGCGAGAGAGAGAGAGAGGATGGAGGGGAGGTGGGGGTGGATGGAGGTAAATGGCAAGCTTGAGCCAAGAAACCTCCCTCTGAATGAAATTCATTGTTGCGTCATGCGCTCCCCCTTCCCTTGGAGCAAGGTCCAGATTGATTTACGGAAACGTCATTTGATGTTGTAAAGTTGTTTTGGGGGGAAGCTACCCTAGCTGAAGCATAGATCAAATGCCCCGGTTCAGCTAAGAGATCAGCGTTCTGCTGGGCAAGAGTGAGTTCCAAAGACTTCCGATAGGCGTCAAAAGCGCTGTCCTCGTCCTACACCACGAGGGATTGAAGAAGCCCCGCCTCTTTTCCTGGGTTTTCCAAGGGGTTCTCCTGGGGTCTCTCCCCGTTTTACGCTGGGTTGGTCCCGTATAAGATGCAGGGTCGTTCGTTGAGCGTAGCCCAGTGAGAGACAGAGACCCGGGTAAGTCGCTACCCCACGGCTCACCCTAACAGATCCCTTTAGCCACGTTCATAGCCCTTGGGCTATTTACTTTACTAATTTGTAGTGCTGTGGGGCTCGAAATATACTTGGCGACCAAGAAACGGTTCGGAAAAACTAAAAAAAAAACTAGTTCTCTACCTAAAATTTCTCAAAAGCGGGGTGTTTGGGGAGTTTCATAAGACTTGGGGAAAAGTGTCTGAACAGCAACGAAAAAGATTTTTCCAGAAAAGGTGTCCATTTACGTTGATTTTCGCATGGCTCCTGCGGCAGCCAAACCATGTGTGTTCCTACCACTAGGGTGAGTTGCTGTTACTTGATCCCCAGTTGCCCTCGCTGCAATACCCCGCGCCGTCTGACCATGACGCCCACTGCCAACAGGTTTGCCAAAAAGCTTTCATTGGCAGCGACTTGAATAATTGACACCCAGCGTCCCTTTTTCTCCATTAATTAGACGCATATACCGACACGTTTAGCTCTAATCACTTACGCAAGAGGAAAAGAAAACGAGTAAGTATAAAGAAACGCATACCCAACTCAGAAGCATCGTTTCTTTCCTGGAAACGGCCAAAAACCAACCCCAACTCGAATCATAAATAATCCCCCTCTATCTCTCCATACCTTCATCGGGGAAAAAATCTGCCTGTCTTTCGTCTCTTGATCTCGTTGATTTTCGAATCGAACCGTCCAAAGTTCTAGTTCAAGTAAGAAAAATAAACGTTGGAAAGTCGGAAACCTTTTCTTGTCACTTTGGGATTTGAGCGAACTCCAAACTCCATTCGGCACATCATGAAAGTCGTCCATGGGCATTACGCGTGGTTCCTTTTGGTTGTCTCCACCCTACTAGTGTTAAGTGGAACGCGGGTTGTGACGGCGGTTACCGCAGTGGATCATAATACCAAGGGGGAGAGAACGGTGGTGACTACTACCCCATCAGCAGCGGTGGAATCGCTTCCCACCTCGAGTAAGGGCGCTTTTAACCCTGGTCATGAGATTGGTAGCCTTGCAGAGGATTCCGCGGTCCCGAGTGCTGCAGGTAACCCCGCGCCGTTGCCTTCAGGGCTAGGAACAGACGTCACCCTGTCCTTACCCTCTTCCCCGTCACCCGTCAGCGTTCGACGTCCAGAACGGCAGGTGATCGAGTCGGACGAAGACGACGACTTCAAAGACTGGGACGATGATGAATTGGGACCGCTGTTTAACCTCAACTCCCGTGAATCCCAACTGGCGCAGCTCCACGGATTAGGAGCCGCCGAAATTGCTACCTTGACCTCCTGGCGTCAGCAAAAAAGCCTGCCCCGCTTAGCCCACGAGCAGCAACGGCACGTATCCCCGTCCTTTCGATCGCATTCCAACCTGGCGGCCAAGAAGCGAGGGTCGAGCAACAACGAGCCCGTTACCTCTTCCGATGGCCGCGGGCTATGGGTAGCCCTTAAACGGGCTCCCAAGAATGGCGGCAAGAAGAATCCAGGTGGCAAAAAGGGCAAAACCCCTAAGGTACCTGTGGAAGAGGTAACAACACCCCTGTTACCAGCTGAGGTCCCTAGCAGTAGTCCTTCGGAAGCTATGGCCGCAGAAATGTCCTTGCTACACCCTTCCGGGCCTAACAGAGGGATGGAAGCTGATGCTGCAGGTCATGTAGTTTATATGGGCCGGCCCCAGAATATGGCAGTCGGCTCGGCGGCCGCAGCTTCTTCGGCTGCGGTGCAAGAAGGCGTAGGCCGCGTAGGGCGGAACTTGGCGTCGCAGTTCCTGCTGCGGTCGCCACGTGAAAATCGCCAATACGACGTGCCACAGATTGGTAAGCCTTTTCTTTTTGGATGTTGCTAATACCGGTATTCTTACAGGCTTCATTTGTTATGCTGCTGGTTAAGGGTCAAGCTCACCGAAAAGAAACCTTAGAACCGCAACAAGGATTGCCTTTCCCTCCTGTATAACCTTGGGTTAGAGTTGGGCTGCTCCAGAGGCTGATAGGATTGCTCAATAAGGTCATAAGATTAAGAAACCCTTGGCGTAACCTTTTATATAGGGGAACTCATTATCCAGTACTTTCTTTTTTTTTAAATGTCCTTTCATTTTCTTTCTGTTTTGAAAATGGAGGAAACTCGCATATGTAGACTTGGTTCGCCCTCCGTTGGGACACTCCGGGAAGAGAAATGTTGGTGTGGTTGTCAGGTGTCGCGCACCTTGATGGGGATAAAAGACGGGGTTGAGTTCTAAATTTAAAAGAAAGGGACCCGAGGAAAGCAGCGGACGTCAGCACCTGCAGGAAAGCAACACATACAATATGTTCAATTGAATTGCCCTAAATGATAAATGACGGCAGTTGACCTTTTCGCTGTGGAACCTCGAGCTCTTTCTCTCTCTCTGTCTCTCTTTCTCGCTTATTCGTGCTCGCTCTAGCTCTCACTGCAGTAATTCGGCTCGGGGTGACTCTAGGGAGGCGTTGAATCGACTCTGGGACGGTTGAGAAACCTGTTGCCCTTTTGCCCCTTCTCTAAGTACCCCGAAGTGCGCCCGAAGTTTCGCTGCGGTTCTTTTCTTCTACAATACAACCGGGTGGCGTTAAGGGCTTGGGGACAACCTGCCGTTACCAAGTCTCCTTTGATTCTTCCTCCAGTTCTGTCCAGTTACGAAGCCGAAATCCACAGAAATAAGCAGACAGCGAGAGAGTAAACGTTATTCTTTGTAAAAAAAAAAAATCTTGGCTCCAAAGCAGGTTCGAGTTGAAGCTGGGAGGAAAACGGGTGAGCAAGCAAAGCCACATGCATTACTTAAGAAATTGAGCTCAGGAAAACAAGCGAGGTAGGCAATTACTGCAGTTGGTTTCTCGGTCGTTTGCTAAAAGGGTCTTAAGGGTTCTGCTACCTGGGTTTCTATGGAGACAGATGGCCGACAGGTATGACTCGCGGTATTAACTCGCCTGTTTTTCTTTTGTACTAATAGCCATATAACCCACCCAAGCTCCCCACTGTTAATGCTAGGCTGGGTGCCCTACAAGTTATACTCCGAACTCAAAAGGAAGATGGATCTGCGGCAATGTAACCATAACAAACCGTTGAAGGGAAAAGCTCGGCGTTCTCCAATTTCACGCTCAAGTATTACTGCTAGTTAGGGTAACGTAACAACGACCTAAGAATCTGACTCGGAAACCTGTGCCTTTTAAAACCGCAACAAAAGATACTTTATCTTCCGTTTTTTCTATATTTCCTAAAGCGGTCAATCGAACGTTTCCAAGTTCTTAGGAGCAAGATCAATTTCCTTCTCGGATAAACAAGGTACACATAGCTCGTCTATTTTTACTTACGTTATTTTTTTATATTTTTTTTTACAACCTTCGCGTGG
This sequence comes from Lepidurus apus apus, assembly GCA_022832285.1. Classification (NCBI taxonomy): domain Eukaryota; kingdom Metazoa; phylum Arthropoda; class Branchiopoda; order Notostraca; family Triopsidae; genus Lepidurus; species Lepidurus apus. The sequence goes on from JAGJRO010000033.1 coordinate 61,567, forward strand.
ATGTAGCACACTCTTCCCCACCCCTCTTTTGCTCTGTCTTGTGCCGTAGAGTGTGCTGTCAGCAAACGTATCTAACGCCCAAATCGATCAAGTGTTTGTGGGTTGCGAGGGGCCAATTTTTTTTTTTCAGACGAGAATTTGAATGAAAGAGAGCCAGGGCAGAAGAGAGAGAGGTTGGGAAAACATTCTTCGGTAACAAAAATGCTCTATTGCTGGCAAAGGGCGGGTTGGTGTGTCCCCTATTCCCTCCAGGCTACGACCAAGTTGGCTCTAGTTCCACTCAAGGGCATATCTTGGGTAGACGTCTCATGGAGATGAAGGGTTGGGCGACAGCCAGCCTAGTGACGTCATTGGTAGAATCGTTTCTGTGTGCTGTTGGAGAGGGGGTCGGAGAAAAGAGAGGGAGAACAGAGTGCCGAGCCGATCGTGAGAAATGGCAGGGTAAAAGACTTGACGGGGTCTATGTGCGGGGGTGAAACGACTCGGGACTGTTTTTTCTATTAAGTTTTTTTTTTCTCTCTCTTGGTACGTCTCTCTTTCGCTTGGCGTCAAAGTTTGGGAAACAGGGGCGGTATTGCACTAAACATGGTAAAGATGCAATGTCTTCGTGCGTGGGGAAAAAAACTTCCTTCGCTTCTCTCTCTCTTGCGATCCTCTCGAAAGTGGTATATTCCACCACAAATGTTATGGCCCGAGTCGTAAACGTTTCCCCCATCTTTTACCACCAAACCGCCGGGTATTTCAGGCAAGAAGAAAAAGGCGGAAAACAAACGGATTGTTGCATTTGTCTTTGTCGGAAACAACGAGCTCGATTTCGTCACCTTGGAGATGTTAGTCAAGGATAAACTGGTCGCCATTGTAAGGCCCCAAAAGAGCGGTTTTCCCATCACTTCATTGAAGCATAAACATGTTTCAACTTTTTAAGGGTTATTAGCTAATACTTCTTACTCGACCCAATAACGGGCTACAAAAAAATGAGCAGAAAAGGTGAATACAAATGGATAACGAACATCATCTAAGAGTTGCTATTGTTTAAGGTTACTTTCCCTCTTTTTCCCCCAAAAAATGTTTGTTGTTTTCTAATTGATATATACGTATTCTGTCTGATTCCATTAGACGTCTTCAGCCCTAATCAGCGTTAGGGAGGAATAAGAAACTTACTGGCATGCAATTTAATAGCTAACTTCCGCAAATTGGGTCTATACAAGCAAGGGAAGCCGCGGGAAGAGTGGGGAAAGGAACTCCACACGTCCGAAGGTATTTCCTCAACGAGCTGGAATCAGCAGCAGATCATAATATGAAAAGTCTAATCCTCTTGCACCCTCTTTGCAAAGCTACGTAATTAGCCGAAACCTATTGCCTAGATAATCAATAGTGTTGTGTTGGTAACAGGGCTCGACAACCAATAAAATGCTTGCCGAGTGCAACAGGCGATGGACAAATCTCAATCTTGGGGGGAGAAAAGAATATGGGGTACCGAGAATGAGTAGTTGAGATGGGTCAATTATCAGAATTACGTGGGTAAAGGTTGGGGGGAGGAGAACGTCAAATCAAAGCTGAACCTACAGAGCCCTTGCACGTCGTTCGCTTTTTTCTTTTTCCTGGTACAGTATTGGATCAGCATGCAACGACAGACACTGTCCAATTTCCTAGAAAAACGAATCATAAAAATGAGAAAGAAAAATTGTCCTTGATCGATACTAAAAAAAGGGATGGCAGAATCGCCTGAGGTGTTGCTGGGGTACGCTTTTGGTGACGAGAAAGCGAAGAAGAGGATTAACTCGAGGATTGCCGTGATTGCCTGTGGCGATGTGGGTGTTGGCTAGTGCAGCCGCACGGAAATGTATGTGTATGTGTCTAGGATCATTTTCTGCCCCGCGGCGACTTGGCTGTCATGACAGGGTATTACTCGCTAACCTTATAGCTTTTCTTTTTTTTCGCTCGGCTCGCAGGCCATGATGGGGATTTCTCGGTATTTTCTTGGGGCGAATTCGTGTGGCTTTTTCCGATTTGTATTCAAGGTTGGGGGTCATGTGCGTCATTCAAAAGCAAGAGAAACTTCCTTTTTTGTTTTCTTGTTGCCCCCCTTAGGGGTTTCAGGGGTTCAGGGAGTTCCTAAAAGCAGAGTGAACGGGGTACATATACACGACACGAGAAACAGAAAAAGACCCATTTCCCGGTCGATGGCATGGCCTACGCTGTTTATATGTATACCCCTGCACATAAATTAGATGGACTTTAGGCATTTTCCTGATTTTTTTCTGAACATTTTTGCACGAGTGGACCCAGAAAAGTTATTGGAAGGCATTAGGGGTATTTTACACATCAACACACTTTCGTTAGGGGGTTAGAAATGCGCTTAGTACTCTACCACTTGCATATTCCAAGCAGCCTCGCGACAGCCACCATGTTTCTTTATTCGTACTTTTTTTTCGAAAAAGAAGTCTGTTCTTAGTTCTGCAACACTCGTTTAGCAAAAGAGCCACGCGCCTTACTTGTCGTTCCTCCTTCCCATAATTTGTCGTAAATCCTTGTCCGCTTGCCCTCCCCCCCAGAAAAAAAACAGAAAGGGCCAGGAGAATCGATTCGCCATAACAGGGTCTCCATAAATTGCCCGGAGGCGTCCCACCCCCGTCCCCTTGTGGTAGATCCCCAAAGACAACAGCAGAAGAGCTCCCCTGAGGCGAAACAAGGTTCCCTTTGCATGTGAGAACAACTCCAAACGATCTCTCTCCCTCTCTATCTGTCTCTCTTTGGAGTACAAACACCATCACGTCTTGATTCCCAACAATTCCGAGACAGGGTCAAATTAGTTTGAAAAGCCGGCCAATCTGCACATATCAGCCGCTGGGAGTAATCAGCATGTCTAACGCAGGTCATCCAACCTTCCTGTTACACCCTATATTAGTAGCCTGCACGATTGCCAACCATCACCGACTCGTTTCTAAATAGACTATCAAGTTGGGAGTTCTGCTGGCAAAGTTACGTTGGCTTTCACCTGAGCTTTCAAACAATCAGCCGTGTCGCCCCCTTCGTTACGATTCTGCGTCAAAACCTGTCGCTGTAATACCAACGGCTCTTTCGCCAAGTTTCTGACCCGGGTGTACTGTGATGCACTGATGTTGAAGCTTTATTGGTTGAGAGAAAAGTATTGAACCATCCGAAAGTCCCGCGAGAGAACTCTGCCGAGTTGGTTTATCCTGAACCCCGCCAAAGTTTCATTCATAAATGATGGGCCAGCCCAAGGAGGCAGAATGCATTAAAGTTAGTGCGAGACGGGGCAACGCAGAGAGGAAGTTGTTTTCTGGGAGGGGCAAAAGATAAGAGAGTGAAGAGGAGTGGGTCTACAACCCCGAAAAACCCGTGCCCGTGCGGGTAATAAGCGCTGGCGGGGTTTTACCCCGGAGCTATGGCCCAAGAAGTTCGGGCCTGGCGCCAACTTGAACCCCTCCAGAGTTCTCTGACGTCGCCCAGAACGAAAAAGAAAAAGAGTGGGCTGGGCTAGAAGAGCGGAGTAAAAGAGAGAGATAGCGGGAGAGAAAGAGAAAACTAGAAAAAATAGTAATGTGGGTTTCCTTGAGAAGGGGCATAGTTGGCGTTCTGCCCTTGCTCTCACGATTCCTTTTCTTTTGCCTAGAGGGTGGCTTCAAGCAGAAGAACCAGCAAAGGAGGGGCGGGGATTGCAGGATTCTCTTGCAACCCCGCAAGTATTGATTTCTTGACGTTTTCCTCCACCCTTAACCCACCCTTCTTCCCTCCACAGTTTCCAGGTTCACAGTCGAGTCCCATTCATACAAGTTTGATACTATGCTGCTGTACACGCAGCCCCCCCCCCAGGCTCCTGTTACCAAATTTAACAATGCTTCTTCCCCCCACTTGTTTGTCATCGAGGTTTGAGTACTGGCCATTTTTAAAGAGAAGCTTGGTATATGGTATAAAGAACTGGCATGTCAAATGCAGATCTCGAAACGCCTAAATGAAATTGAGACAGAAGCCCTTGGACTGCGACCTTCCCAAGTATGGATCGGCCTATGGTTTATTTACACATGTACGGAGAGGGCATTAAACCTGGGTCTCCTGGGTCCGGGATCGTGTTGACGAAAGTACTGGTCAAGTATTGTCTTAGTAAGAATGTCGTTCTACATTTTCTTTTTCGTTAGAAAAATGTAACACTGCCGCAAATATGGACTAACACACAGAGCGAAAGACAGATAGCATCAGGTACGACTGTACTGGGATTCGCCGACGTCATACTGGCACCACCCAAGGAACTTTACCGAAGGGACCATTAAAGACACACAAACTCTAACAGCGCTGGCTCCACCTTAGTTTTTTATTTTTAAGGAAGGAGTGGGCAGAAAAAAAATCCTGTGTCTACATTGGTTTAACTGAATGTGAACATATTTCCTGTTGGCATGGCATGACGCGGAGCTCTCTTCCTGTTACTGTGCTATGTACACAGACCGACTGGTACATTACTTGGCAAAAGAAGCAGCAGCAGAAGGGAGAACTGAGCGCTCCCAAGTGTCGCTGGGGCTGACGTCAGTCAAGGCTCGTTAATCTGCCTTGATGAGAAGGAAAAGCAGGCTTTGGAGGCAGCCAACGGGGTAGGGAGGGGTTTAAAGAGAAGGGCAGGTCGTGTGAAACTCTTCACCTGTGTTTGTTGCTTATAGCGCGTTTGCAGGTGAGGGTCGCCGTGGTTATGGATCGCCCGTGTTGTTGTTTGACGTCATCCGAAGCTCAACCCCCGCGACCCTCAAAACCTAACTTGCAACCCCAGGCGGAGGGTTTCAGGGTACTAGTATCTTATTTCAGACAACGCGGTCAGCGCTTAAAGAGGGGTGAGGGGAAAGAAGAAAGCAAGGGTTCAACATTGCGGTATCACTAGGTACTAAAGTGGGATAGCAGCTAAATAGGTATTACTGGCTGAACGATTCCGCCTTACCGGCAATTGTTCGGCACTTGTGGGCTGGGGGGTAACTGATCACTTTGATCAATTGATTCCCGACAAAGCTGTCCGGGTGACGGTGACAAACGGGCCTAATGTCTTTTTTTATTTCTTGTATTCCTACCGTATTTGTTTGGTCGGTCCTGGTTCGATCTTACGCGGTAACAGACTTTGACAGTAATCCTCTTACCCATGTCTTTCTTTTTGTTTGTTTCTTTTCTATTTATCTCTTTAGGATGTCCCCCCGCCGAAGATGGAATGGAGCGTTTTGCTTGCCCGTCCCCAGACCGCATGGGTCGGTATCGATGTATCGACGACCACGTGCTATGCGATGGCTTTATTGACTGCCCCAGCGCCGAGGACGAAGATCGCCAAGCATGCATGTTTTACAAAACGGTAAGCTGACACTGAGCGGCGTATCTATGTCTCTAAGTGTATGTTTTGTCCTTGCTTTTACCAACGTCCTTGGCTCTTTCAAGGATGGTGTTAGCGTATTGCGGGTATTGCCCGGCTTCAGCTCTGTTCACCCTAAAGTTACCCTGAACCCTAGCTTCGCAGCATGTTCGTGTACAAAGTTGTGTGCCCTTTGCTACGACCTTGGGAGGGAGGGGGAGGGGGGGGAGTTAATAGGAATAGTTATTTAAAGGGAAAATGCAGGACATTTCCTATCGCAAGTTTGTCAGAGACGTGGCCACCGGACGATTTCTGTATTTTTTCTCTGGTGAAAGAGCTTAATACCTTTGCTTATGCTGGAACTGACGTCATTCTACTACTGACTTATTCAGCGCAGAATTACTCTGGGTCGCGGGCCCATGCAAGGTCTTTTGGAATGACAACGACACACAAAGGAGGTCCCTGAGCTTGTTCTTTAAATAACCAGCAGGTGTCAAAATAAATCATGGCTTTTGTTTGGCCTTATAAAAGCGAATGGGCTCCGGTATAAGCTCATCAGGTTCTTTTTTATTTTGGGGTCCGGGGTTGAAGGGTTTTGCCTATATTAATTCTTAATACCTCTTTGCATTCTCCTGGTAAGTCTATTTTAAGAAATGGGGGTAAAAAAGTACTGGCCGCTTATTGCTTTGTGCCCCTGTCGTGTTTACGTCCCTTTTTGGCCGTGCCACTTTGCACACAGCGTGACAGTAGTGCATGGCATCCGGACCCCACTTTGGCTTGTATGTATGTGTGTTTTGTGTTGCGTTTTTCGTGTTTCGAGTCGATGTAAATGGCGAATTGACACCAACTAACCTATATTTCTGTCCTTTCTTCCCCCCTCCCTTTATTTATTTTTCTCTTTCTTCAATGGTGTGGGTATGTGTATAGATGAAAGCGCATTTGGACGTGGTGGCGGATGCATTGCTGCGATGGGTCCGTGGACGCTAGCACACACAAAACAAGATCTAGACAAATTGAATCTTCAATTTTTTTTTAAAAAAAACCCGTTCCTCTTCCTCTGATTCCATTTTTTCTCCAATTTCGTTCTCTTAAAACCATTCCTAAAGCAAGGGAAGCCAAGACAAAAGCGAGAATCATATTTTCCCCATACATTTTGAGTTCCCCGAGTTTGGTTGAGTTGATTTTTGTTTGTTTGTATGCGTACTTGACACATTTTGCAAGTCAAATTCTTCCCTCAACACCCATTCCTCCTCCTCGTATGTCCAGGGCAAAACAAAACGTTCTCCACCACCCTACCAAATTGAATTTTGCTCCTGGCCCCGTCTCCATTCTGTACTTCCTTGGCCGAAGATGGATTTTGTCGACTAAAGGAAAACGCCAACAATGTGACACAAAGTATTTCAGGAAAACCCGATGATGCATTAACTTCATCCCTCATTTTCTTCGCGTATTTAGTTTAAAGAAATTTACCCCTTTGCTCCCTTTCTCTCTGTTGAACCACCAACCAAACTTTCAAAAGCGAAAAACAGAAGGTTGCTGATGACAATTTGCCACGCCATCTTCCCCGTTTGTAATCAATCTCTTACCAAGTCCTCCCTTCCCCCAAGTTCTTGTCAAGCAAAAGAAAGCCAAAGACAGAAAACAAACCATTGCGATTTTGGTTCCTTTTTAGGGTGATATCAAGCAACTCGATGACAATCTTCTCTCGTTTCACCTGTTTTCTTCTTTTTTTATATTTATTTATGGTCTTATTTATTGATTCGATCTTTTTACTCTTCCTGAGATGTTTTAAAAACGCAAAACAAAATAGATTTTGTGGAAATAAGAAGGATAACTTCTATTACATATAAAACAAACCTAAAGGTGATAACTCTGTCCGGGGATTCAAGTTTATTTTTTTTCGCTTTTAATTCCTACCAATATCCTCTTAGTTTTGTTTTTTCCCTTCCAGCGAAGTTTCCAATGCAATCAGAGATTGGAAAGAGAGAGGATTTACTTTCGATTCTGAAATTAACGATCCTCTTACCCCCCACAACGCTCTACTTGTACTCGCTCGACGAAAACAATAAAATTAAAAAAATAAGGGAATCCAGGTGTTTTTGACAACGTTTTCAGCCAAATCAATGTTGCATACTAGTGTTTTCCATTATAATAGAATCCTTTTTAACCCCAAACATCGTCCAAGCATACTCTTTTTCGTCGTGTTATATATACTTTCATTTTAAGCCATCCATATAACGTAGGAGCCGCCTTTTTGCCCTCACTATAGAGAATATATAGAATGCCTGTTGGTGTCACTTACAAAAGCTCTGTTTAGCCGCTATATGAACGTCTAGAAGATTCTTTTAGCACACAATATAATAGCAACGGCACGCGAAGAACTGAGAATCAGCGAGTTGGGGGGTTAGGTCGGATGGTTTATTTTTACAAGAAAAAAAGAATCAAAGAACTCTTCTCTTTTTCCTTATAGTGCAAACGCAACTTCTTGGAATTGAAAAGAAAAACAAAATTTTCCCCCACAACTATTTTTAGCTGACACGATGAAGTGCAGAGGAACACCTGTCAATCGCTTAGAGAGCGGGTTCGCACTAAATGGTGTATCGATGACGCTTTTGGAAATACGAAAAAAGATCCGACCTTTTATAGTGAAATCAGAAGATCACAACCTAAAGCCTGTCCGTCTTGATTTTCTAACCTCTCTCTTTCTTTCTCCCTTATTGCGAGCTGACTTTAAGTGAGAGATACATAAATAGATTTTTAAAAAAAGCCCCAAAGAAGAGAGGCTTAAATAGCGAAATCAATACCGTGTTTGCCTTTCCTGGCTAAGCACTAAATTGACAAAGGTGAGCCCAAGCTTGCAGACGTGTGAAGCTGTTTTGTCAACTTTGTGGTCAGTTTCGCAAGGCAAACTCACATTAATTCTTATTTTCTCTTGCGTTTTCTATCTCACTTAGGAAACAAGACTGTCTTACGAGTGTATCTACACAGACAAAAGACACGAGGCTGTTTTTTTTTTCTTACTGGTTCTGTTTGATTCATTTCCCCCAAGAAGTTCCCACCGAGTTGGCTAATTAGAGGCTGTGAGAGAAGATCGTACCTTGAATGCTACGTCTTTTCTATAAAATTAAGCCAACTTGGAGAGTTGTGTAATTCCTAATTCATTTCTTTCTCTCTTGATTTCCAAGTCGGGGCGGGAAAACTCTTTAAGTTTTAACTCTCCATTCCATCTTTATACGGGTCTTGTTAGATCTCTAAATTATTTATTTTGGTGAAATATTAGTTGTTAACTTATTAAATTTTTTTATTCTGTTTTGAAACTTTTGATTTTCCCGTCCTCTTTGTAATTTCCCTAGCAATCTGTCTCAGGAAGCTAAATTTTCCTGAAACGTCAAAAGATTTTTCAACACAACAACAACTTACTCCCCTCCCAAATAAAAACACTCGATCTCGTATATGTTTGTTTTTTTTCTCTCGGGGTCATAAGGACCACGCCAAAATGTTATATGACTAAACCCCTCCTTTAAAGGGAAAAAGTTATTAAAAAGGGGGCAAGTACTACATTTCCTCCGCCCCCGCCGAAAGAATGCTAATAAATCCCGGCGTTTCTTATGTGTCCAAAAACATGGTAATAAAATATCCCACAATTCGATTGCTAGGCATACAATTGTAAAACTAGAAACCTACTAACTTAAAAACCACATGTTTTACCAAGTTCTTATGCTGGGGTTGTGACGAAACAATAAGTTGTATGCATTCCCGTTCTTTAATTCCTGTAAAAAATTCCAAATACTCTATTAAAGCAATATGTCGTAAAAAACAACAAACTTAACACAATTTGTTTGAACATTCTCTTTCCAGCATTTTAGGAGTTTGAGATGCTAATAGAATTAATTATTTCCCTTTTTAGATTGCAATTCGACGTGCTGAAATATAAAAGCCTTGCAATTGTTATAAGAAAAAAAAGGGCAAATTGGCTTTTACAGTGGTATACCGTATAACCATTGACAGCAAAGATCTGGAAAGAGTCAAGAAATAATGCTGCAGCACTATATGGGCGTGTTTCGTGTTAAATAGATCTGTTAGGAAAGGAAAGTAAGATGTTCTAGCTCAAAAAGTCTATTCTCTAGTGGGCAAACCTATTATATGTTTCTTTTTTACTTTTTTTGGGGGGTTAAGGTCTGGGAGGACGAAACAAGTAATGCAGAGCGTCAGAGAGGGTAAAATCGAAAAAGTTCTCGTGCCGTGCATGGTCTTGACAACGAAACAAGAGCCAGTTAGTTGCTGGTACGCTCCAGTAAGCAATGCAATAGAGTTAGTTAGTGCTGTGGGGCTTTAAAAGCGATTTGGCTTCTAAGGAACATAACCTTTCAGCTGTCGTGCCTAACTACCCAGAAAATAAGCCAAGAAGACGTTCGAATTGGGTGGTAAAATGCATAAAACTCGACTAACTTAATGAAGTTAAGTTAGTCGAGGTTTCAGTTTTGGGTTTCAATTTTTTATAAGATAAAATTAAACGTACTTTACCTGAGCTGAGAATAAATTAATGTTGTTTTGTTGCTGCTGTTTAAAGAACACTGTCAAGTACACATGAATAATTTTCACCAATTTGGTTTCCCTAGGGCAGCAACAAGGCAAGCCGTTAGAAATCGAACATTTGCGGGAAAGTAGCCTTTTGTTAAAGGCATGTTAGTATAGTTTCCCCAATTCTTTTACCACGCAACTTTTGCGCGGCAAAACTGACATCCCACGGATAAAATCGAAGTGGGACAATACCCATAAAAGGAATGGGAAAATAAGATGAGAAAAGGTAGGCAAGGTTAAACTAAGTGGAAAATGATGTATATTAGAAAGCGGAAAATAACGTATATTAAATAAACCATAATGACGCATATTAGAAAGCTGTCTTTTACTGAGTTTAACCCACAATATTGTTTCAAGACTATAAAATCTGTTAGCGCCTGTGCCCAAATTACAGGACTTGAAAAACTCACTAAAACGTCAGTTGAACACAACCGGGCACTTTTTCATACGGCAGCCCATTTGAACTTTGAGCAAGTATTAGGAAGGAGCCACGTCGACCCATTCTACAGTTTTACACGCCCATTCTATTCACAGCGGTGCTGCACCTAGTGTCAAAATTAAAGCTCTTCCGCCAGGAATTTGTACTTTCATGTTTCCCCTTCGTTCTTTTAAAATACATTACTTCACTGTTAATACATTGACATCGGATATTTGGAAGCGCCTTATTTTTGAAGGTATACTTTGGAGTTCGTGAAGTCCACGATAAGTGAAGTGCTTGAAACATTAAACAAGTACATTAAGTACTTGTGACTGCTTCGAAACAGTAAAAAAAAAAAATAGATCGACAACTGCGTTTTTCTCAACCAAACCAAGCGATGTCACTAATCTAATGTTAGGAATATCAGCACAAGTAGAATCCTTTAGTTCTCCAGAAAGAACCGAAGAACACTAGCGAGCTCCCACCGGTGGAAAAGTCTAAAACTATTAGGACCCAACTCTGAATTAACAATATTAAATCAACTTGGTCTCGATTACCTATAAGAAAGTTGTTAGAATATAGACATGACATTTTATTGCAAACATCCACGACTCGCCAACTTGGTTTCAACTGAGTTTTCGTTTCCAATGACCACCTTTCCTGGTTTTGCCATCTTTGGAGCATTCCAACAATCAACTTTGAAAGTTCTTCGCTTGAATTTTGTTTTTTTACAACGGGGTTTCCTTTTTCAACGGCAAAGGGCGTGTTACAGCACTCAAGGCATTTTTCAATTTGGAGGGACCATGGACAAAAGCCGAAGCTTTCCATCCAGATAACATATGACTTAAGACTCCTCCTCCACTACTGGATCCGCCAGATGACGTTGTCGTCGCTCCAGCGCCAGTCCATCCATGACGTCTTCGCTTCCCATGGTTTTTGGGCGGTCCCAATATAATCTGCATGTGACCGCTTTGGGTACTTACACTCACAGGAGGAGGAGCGGTCAAACAAGTACGCTGCGTAAGCGTACTAGTTGGAACTGCTTCAGCCCCCGCCCCTAAGGATGAGTGTGATGTGCGTGGACTAGAAATGCTGCCTTCTGATTGGGCAATATGCCGTTGGGCATACAAAGGTACCGGAATACCACTACTCCAGGTACGTAAAGGAGGAACGGGCACCTTCTCAGTACCTACTCCGTGTTCTTCTTCATCCCGGTCGTCATCATCTTCGGCTCCCATGCGTTGCCAAGGTGACAACGGTGGAGGAGAAGCGTACAACGGCGATTGCGGCTCACTTAACGGAGAAAGCGCCCGCGGAGCAACGTAGACTTGACTCCTTGAACCCATTCCCGCACGAGAACCTCCTCCTCCCAACGCCTGGGCTTGCAATTGCTGCGTAAACGCAGCCGGAGCCAGCGGAGAAATCGACTCTGACGCTCCCAAAGAGGAAGAAGTGAGTGGAACTCTGTCCATGCTGTGTTTAGATGACTGGGTAGTAGAAGAAGCCAAATCCGAGCTCGATTTACCACTCGACGTATTACTACGCGTTCCAGCACCTCCAGTGCCGGCAATATCGAGGGTTGACGCAGGCGACGGATCACTGGGGGCCGACGACATTCGCGTTATTAGAATCGCACTGCTCGGTTTGGTTTCTGCTGTTCCGCGCGAGTCTAAAGACCATTGGGGTTTCAACCGTTTCAAATCTTGCCAGTTTTCTAGTAAGCGCAACACGCCTAAATGTCCCCCTTTGTTGGCTAGTTTGAAAGCGGTCCTTCCACAGCGATCTGCACGGTAAGGATCTGCGCCTTCTCGGAGTAGCAGCTTGGCTACTGGTTCATGGCCTTCTTGCGCAGCAATAGATAAAGGCGTGGCTCCTTGAGAGCAAGGTAGATCGACTTGCGCTCCGTGTTGCAAAAGCAGCCAAACTACCGCTTCGTGGCCTTGCCACGCGGCATTATGTAACGGAGTGCGTTGTTCTTTGTCGACGACGTTGGGATCTGCTCTTCCCAAAGTAACGAGCAGTTCCACCATCGCCGAATGTCCTTGCCAAGCCGCAACGTGTAAAGGCGTGCGTCCTTCCAAGTCACGATCCGCGTCTAAACGTAAGCGAGCGAAGTTATCCGCATTGGAAACGGCCCATTCCAGCATGACTCGTGCTTCTGGCACACGGTCGTCCAACGCTAGAACGTACAATGTACTTTGTCCTTCCACGTCTCGGTAATTGGGATCAGCTTGGTGGTTTAAAAGAACTTGCATGACCGCCAAATGTCCGCCCAAAGCTGCTGCTCGTAAAGGCGTCTTGCCGTCCAACGCATGGTGATCCGGTTTGGCTCCATAAACCAGCACACGCTCTGCGGTGGAGGCATGACCTTCTTGGGCGGCTAGGAGTAACGGGCTACGACCGTCGTTGTCTGCAGCATCGCCTTTAGCACCAGCTTCGGCTAATAAATCTACCACAAGGGCGTGGCCTTCAAAGGCGGCATAGTGCAAAGGCGTCCAACCCGCATTGTCTCGATGCATTTCATCCAAACCTCGGTCAAGAAGTCGCTTGACTACGGCCACACTCCCCTTAATGAAGACACAAAGAATTAGCTTTCATTTTCCTTGAATAATAAAAAAATAATAAAAATAATAGTAATAATAATAATAAACAATAATGTAAGGCAATGACAACGCAAAATGCACTTGAATAAAATAAATTAAAACTAATTAATCATAAACAAACAACAAAACAAATTTAATCAATAGTAAAATAAGAAAATAAATAAATCTAACATATACGCGTAATATTCTTGAATAGAAAAACAAAGTACCTGAGCAGCAGCTACAGACAGAACCGTTCTTCCTTCGGCGTCAATGCTATCCACGTAACAGCCCCAGAAGAGCAGCAATTCTACAATATCTGCATGGCCCATGGAAGCTGCAGCCAAGAGAGGCGTCCTACCATGAGCATCTGCTTGATCAGGATCTGCTTCCGCTTCCAAAAGCAGCTCACAAACCACCCTAAGTGAACCCAAACAAAAAAGTCGGTTAAAATAAAAAATAACAATAAAATAATATAATACGAGATAAATCTCATGGTAAATTAAGTATTTCTTTACCGATGACCCTCGAAGGCAGCAACCAGTAAAGGAGTCATTCCTTCTTTATCAGGATGATTGACATCCGCGCCATGTTCAATGAGAATAGCCACTGCTCCGCAACCTTCTTCTTCCGTCCATTCTTCGCCCCCTTTATGACTGCGGTTCAAAGTGCTTTCTCCATTCTCTAACTCATTGAGAAACCGTCTTCGAGCCTGGGTATGCACCAAATCGCTCCGTGCTGGCAACCTTCTGGCTGCTCCCCCGGAACTTCTGCAAGCCATGCTTAGGACAGCAACAGACAAGGCAGTTCTGCCCTCACAATCGGCATAATTTGGCTGAGCTCCTGCTCCCAAAAGTGCAGCTACAATATCCGCATGGCCCATATACGCGGCTGCAATGAGCGGCGTTCTTCCTTGCCGATCTGCACCGTTCACATCTGCTCCGGCTGCCACCAACCAGCGAACCACATCTTCGTGTCCCGCCCAGGCTGAAGCCCGCAAAGCAGTTCGTCCTTCGCTATCGGCCGCATCCACAGTTGCTCCTCTTTCCAGCAAAACTTGCACTGTAGAAGCGTGTCCTCCCCACGCAGCTGCTCTTAACGGAGTCCAGCCTTCTGCATCTGCCGAGTCGGGTTCCGCTCCTGAATCCACCAAAACAGCGGCCAACTGAGCTTGCCCCTGTCTAGCTGCCAGAGCCAACGCATGGCGCAAGGTTGTCCCATCATTCCGGAGCGTTGTGCAGTGAGCTAATATCCGACGCGCCAACTGCGGCTGTCCTAATTCAATAGCGTGGAATAATGCTGCTGCTGGGTCGATATCCGCCGGCAAGGCGCAAATACTTGATCCGCTATCTTTCCGTTCTATTGTGGGCGGTTCTTCCACGGAATCCGCTAGTCCAACTACTGGTTCTTCCTATAAGGAAAAAAGAAATAAGTCAAGTATTGCTTTAGGAAGTACGAAAATATTGATTATACAAATTCGCTTTTGTACATAAATTGATTTAAATTGCATAAATTATTACACAATCTCATTCCTTCAATGATTATTTGAAATAAATTAACTCCACAGTACATTGCTTGATCAGTTAATTACTCACAACCAATCATTATTTACATGATTAACATAAATTAACTAAGTTAAGGTTATATAAAGTAATTACCTATTAAGCTCGATTAATTACTTTCCACAAATAGACTCTCATTTATATAAAGTTATATCAATAAAAGAATTAAGTTTGATTTTATTTGCTTTACCTTTATTTCTGGCTTGTTGTCTACCGTGGTTGGAAGGGGATCAGGCTCTACTTGCGGTTGGCTTTGGTTGGGAGCACAAAAGTATTGCTGCTCTGCTGCTGCTTCTTCCTGCCGGGCTCCTAAGCTGCTCACCATTACTTCCATAGCTGCAGGATCCGGCCAAGGAGCACCGCTCCACAGAAAGAGGAGGGGCAAATGGAAGGCTTCTAAAGGAAGCTGAATCTCTGCTCCGGATAAATGATACGCCAGGTCATCAGCTTGATGTGGGGACAAACTGGGACCTTTGGCGGCCAATACCAACGCCCAGCGCGCATGTCCTTGCGCAGCCGATACCAAAAACCGCTGAGTACAATGTTTGACATCTCCTAGCCATTCAGCAAAACTCGGATGGAAGAGAGCCACGCCCTTGTTGTCTGTTTTTTCTCGCAAGGTAACTCGTCGGAGCAGCTGCATTCTTCTCTTGAAGTCAGATTCGCTCATCGTTCGATCAGCCGTTAGCGCCGCTTGGTATAAATCCATGGAAGTAGGCGGAGTCGGCGCAGAAAGGAGCAACGACAGCAAGACAGTGACTTTAGCCCAGATTTTCCTAGGGAAAAGACGCTGACAGAGCCACAAATATAAGCCATTCAGCGTTCCAGGGATTTCCGGAATATCTCGGAGCAAAATGGAACCGTCCACCACGCCATCGAGTACTGTTTCTACGTATAAGAAACAGCCATGGCTCTTGATGTGCAAAAGGTTCAAATTCGGCGCCGTTTCCCGACTAAGGTGTTGGCGTAGAGAAGGTTCGTTTTCCAACCGACTGAGGATGTACTGCTGAACATCTCGGACGACGGAGGCCCGGCGAACTTCATCCAAGGCCAATTTCCGCAAACCAGTGAAAAGCCTCGTAATGCTCTTATTCTGGCGCCGGGCCGTGACAATGAGGAACAGCCAGCGCGGAAATAAGTGGTGATGAGCCGCCAACAGCTCCGCAATGCTTTGACAAGGGTCTTCTCCTTGATCTTCCTCGTCTTCCTCTTCGTCTCCTACGTCTTTGCTCCGATTCCCCGCTTCTTCCGCTTCAGGTACTGCAGACGGCGGAGCGACACACTGGGCCGAGTACTTCAACCACGAATACTGTTTCCAATGCGATTGTAAAGCTCGAGTTTCGTCCAAGGACTCGACCACTAGCAGGAGATTGTGCGGAGGAGGGTCTGTCTCTAGCAAAGGGAACAAAACCGCCTTTTTAAACGCTTCACTGGGCTCGTGTTGCAAGTAATGCGGGTCTAAGGCGGCCTGGATCTCCGGATGACGTAAGCGAGTGCCTAATTGGTGTAAATGCGGCGAGCGAGCGCACTGTTCGACTATGGATTGGATAAACGCCGGGACGGAAAGCGATTCTGGTTCTTGAGCGTGGCACAAGTGATGGGCCACAAGTCGCTCATTGAGCTGGGCGAGTTTGGTAGCAGCCCCGGCAGGCGGCCACGGCTGAATCAATTGGCGGCAAAGGGTAGTTTTCCCGGCACCAGGACCGCCCACTACCAGCAACCCAGCGGAAGGTTGGCTCTGCTTAGGCCCTCGTTGCTCTAAATGGTTCCAAATCTTGGTCCAAACCCATTCTCGGCCGTAGAAGCGTCTTTGGGACAGCACACTTCCTTGGCTTTCTTCTTCGGCTGCCGCAGCACTCATCGTGGCTCTCTGTGTCGCAAGCGCATGCCTAAACAAAGGTAACAACCAAAAGAGGAAATGTGATATGGAAATATGATCGACTCTTTCTTGAATAAGCAAAAGAAAGAAAACTGAGCAACCAATACATCACGGAATCTTGGGAGGAGAAAGATTCGTCAATGTCAAAAGTAAGAGAATGTGGGTGGATACGACTATCCCCCTCATGTGATTTCGGCTGGCACGCTGCCCAGGATTACTAACATAAGCTCATACACAATATATCCCGGCAAACCAGGGCGTTTTTTCGTTTTGCTTTTCGCATTGGCCTACATTCCTCGTCCATGACATAACAACAGCAAAACTCACTAACACGCCAACATTCCCCAATCTTGTGCTTATTAGAAAACCTGATAACCTTTAGGAAAATCACTGCATTGCTGGAGTCGGAACTTACAAACGTCATCAAAGCACCTTTTCCATCTCCACAAGAAGAGTTTTGCTGCATTCGAAGAGTTTTAGTCAGAAAATTCGGTATTTTTACACGACTTTGGGACTTCCGTACTAAAATGAGCGTCGAGCTAACATCAATGAACGGCAACGACTGGCGGAATACCAAGAGCGGGACATGAAATTAGCTCATCGAGTGTCAAAGAAGGCTATAGGGGAAAAAAATACTTATTTTTTTGTTCAACATAACCTTCTACTCGCAACCACACATTCTGTAACCCTAAATGGCCAAGTCACTTCCTCTTAGGTGGCTATCTAACCACTGCAGTATACTATATACCGACACAAAAAGGCGCTCCTGCCCGCAAGGAGGACACGAAAAGGAACGCACTATATAGAAAAGATGCCACCGGAAACACAGATTAAGAGCTGCGGCGGTTTTTTTCTCAGGCATTATACAACCTATTCCATTTTCTTGCTGCATTTTCAAGGTTTCGCTTGCTACAGCTCAGGTTGGGACTTGGTTTGGAAGGAGCCTTTTACGAAGTATTAAAAAAATGAGAGGTAAGGATAGAAAACGTAAAGAAGGCAAGCACAGTCTGCCGTTGCTTCCGATCAATAGTCAAGCAGGGACTCGGCTTGCCCGCCTTCAGCTTTATACTGACAGACCCGGTTGCAAGTCGTGAGTACGGCAATGGTTCGAAGTCTGACTTGGTTAATACATGTGTTCGACATTGATTTGTAAGATTTTTTTCGGTTTAAGAAAAACTCACATGACTCATGAGAATGTCCGCAAGAAAATTTTCAAATTTATTTAAGCCCAAAAACTACTACAAGAAAGACACTTTAAAAGGGCTGAAGGGTTGGGGGAGCTCCCTTAACCCAAACACGGTTCCTATCCTAATTATAGCCCTGGTTTTAACGATCGTGAGAACTAGACTAGCACCAAAGCAAAGAAAGACGGGTTTTCTTCCTGATTCCAATGCCACTGGTACCGTATCGTTTAATTTAATTTCAATTCGATACATAATAGCCTAGTTCCTAAGCTATTATGAATTAAAAGATTGTTCTTACTTACCATAAGCCTTAAAACACACGATTTTCGCACGATTTTTTAACGAGACAGCGTGAATATTTGCGAACCAGCAGTAAACAAAGACGCCCAGCTCCGACGTTCGGGATATCGAATCGCGAACTGACAACTGGTTCGTGAAAAGGTCTAGAACCGAACCAACCAACAAGGAATATTCGAATTAACTGGTTTCCCGCGTCATCACTTTGCCTGAATGGAAATATGTGACTAAAAATTGCACGGACGTTAATGAATATAAATTAATAAAAAGTATCAGTGATATACATGAAATGAATAATTATTATGAATATATATTATGAATAATTATTACAAACACTTTAGATTATTTGATGATTTTAGATAAGAAAGTTAGATTAAAACAGATCGCTTAAAACTTTTCTGTATTTTTCATATAATTTCTTAATTGGAAAAATGTTTAACCAAGACCCCTGAGGCCAACTCAAGATACAATTAGAAGGCACACAAATTCACCCTAGGATTATAGCCCCAAAGTGGCAGACCGGTTTCTCCCACTTTAGTAGCAGAATTTTAATACAATCGCTTTTTGTTCACTTGACATTCTTAATGCGCTCAAGATCCCATGCAACCGTTTACCATCTTCTTTACTAAATCGCGAGCGTACGGGATGTAGGAAAGCGAATACCACGTCATAGCCAGAAACTGTAGAATGCAAAACAACAAGGCCAATCCGTTCTTTTTCCACTGTAAATAAGAAAGGAAAAAAGCTTTAAGTTCATGTTCCGTCTTCTGTTTTCATTGGAAAATTACCAGAAACGCCGATAACAAGGTAAGGATGAGGCACACAATCATCGCAATGGTGGCAGCCACTCTAGTCGAGGCAAACATCTTTTTGCATTGGTTTACAGGCCCCATCAAGAAACATGTACTAAGATACGAGAAAAGACCTTAAAATTAGAAAATAATCCAAAGCGAATTAATTAATAGATTTACATACCTCGCAAGAGCCGTTACGTTACCCAATGTGTACAAAACGGAAAATAAAACTAAGCCACGATGCAAAATCAAAACAACAGTTCCTAAAATGGACAACGTAATTCCCACTAAGAAGCAGCCGATGAAGGCTTTAACTCTGGTCGACCAACTTAGTGTGGATGCATCAATGACCTACGCAACAAGTGTATTTTCGGTAAATATAAGCAAAAAACATAGCGAAAACACTAGCTTACCGTGGTGACAAAACCTCGTTCTTCATCGTCTACCTCATTCCCACTTAAAACTCTTCGTAGTTTGTCCATCATACCCTAAGCTAAATAGGATTAATAAATAATGTATGTCAACTTCCAAAGGAATGAGTCAAACGAACAAACACGAAAAACTGAGGCTCTCAGGGTATCCTCAGTACTGCGGTTTTGAGCCCGACGCAGGCTAGAATCCGCAGGGTGGGGATCTTTGTTTCGTATGGATCCTAAATCTTGCGCGCATGAAAGACTCAATCCCGCAGGATAGGGGATGTTTACCATTAATGGATATTAGGGAACTAATGTCTAAGGCTATCGTTTAATATTTTTAATTAAAAATCCCAATTACGCGTGTCAAAGTCGCACACAAAATTCGACAAATAAATAAATAACTGCTTAAGGTTCCCTGAAGACGAAGATATTCCATAAACTGCGCCAAGAGCAAAATTAAAATTAATAACTCAATGACCCCATTTTGCAGAAATAATAGAGATAACAATTTCTTACAAAACTGTAAAACTGTTTCTTACGTCCACCATATTTGTAAGTAGTAATAAAGGATGTTCGAAAAGTCACATATTTGCAAAAAAACTGTCAAGCAGTCAGGGTAATCTAAAACGCAAGCGCGTCATTCGAAATTTGACACGATTGTAAACACTTCTTTAAATTTTCAGATATAACAATTAAATTAATTAATTCATACATCGATAATGGGTTTAACCTTATTAAATAGAATATACGGATACGAGAGTAAGTTTGCTTGCCATAAAACTGTTTCAAATTATTATTAATTTGTATTGACTTCGACAATTGCGAATTAGTTTTCCCTAATCCTTGACATAACGCATTAATACTCTGAGTCCAAGAAAAATAAGTATTTTATTATAATTTCAGTTAAGTAAACTTACGACAATCACTAAACTCTAAACGCACACTAACAAAAGACCAGCTGGTATTTTCACCAGAAAAGCAGCTTAGAAGTGAAAGTTCTCTACACTATACCAATATTCAACGCTTCACTGGTAAACGCGCCCTTTGTTCACATTACTTACAATTGCGATACATAAAACTAGGCTCTCTGGTAATTTAGTTTTCGATCTGCTGCTGTTCACTGAAATGGACAAAACTGTTTTCGAAAACGAAAACATTGTTCTGGTCGAACGCAAATACATTGTCATCGGATTCTCGTTCCAGCAAGACTTTCCTACTTTGATCCTGCAATTTAGAAAAAAAGGTGTACTTTCATATCGAAAATATTTCATAATTTCAAGAACTTACATTGTCCTGCATTACTGACGGCACGGAAAACCAATCTTCACTGTATCCCTCACTGGACTGAGGCCCTCGAAGTTGCGCCGCTCTCCAAATTGGCCGGAAATCACGCTCGTATTCCAAGGCGTAATGAGCTACTTGTTGGGCTGGAGCATAGTCATATCGAACAAAGCTTTGACACTGAGCTGCCACAAACTATTCAAACAAATACGAAAAACGAGATCGGTCTTCAGTATCATATTATATTTGCACTTACCAGACCTAGCAGGAGGGCGGTTACCTTCATGTTATCGCTACTGGATGCGGATGGACACTAAATGATGCTAAAAGTACCCGAGTAAACCAATTTATGTAATCCGGCGGAGAAAAGCGGAACAGCTGGACCAAACGAAATGTGACCAAATTGGAGGGAGAAGGAAAGCTTAATGAGTCTCTAAGGTCTCTAGTCAAACATTTCCCAGTCATGCAGAACAACAGGAAAGTTATGGAAATCAGACACGGAAGCGTTTTTACTAAATAAACACCTTTGTGGGTTGTATTAAAATCTTATATAAATCTGCGCGGGACGTAAACAGGCACGAACACTTCATCCTGCCCATCGTCATCATCCATAATGGGTACAGCGTGCCAATCTTCATCGGATTTAGGAAAATGGCTCGTCTTTTGCTCTGTTTGCTCTTCCTTAGCTTCCCATCTGTCTTTGCTAAGCTCTTGTTCCTTCTCTTTACCTCCACGCTGGGATACCATGCGCCCACGAGGTACATTTTGTTCAAAAACTGCGAAACTATCATCCTTTTCGTCGTATTTGTAATTTTTCTGGGGCGGCGAGTTAAGCGGCACTGGCGCTCTCACGGGTTGTGGTTTCGTGGGCTGTTCTAATGGCGTATTCTCTACCACTGCTCGGAAACCATGCAGATCGTCGGCCACGTACGAAACAGTGCGTAAAGACCCGTCCGCTTCCACGAAACTGTATTGGCCGCGCACAACATCACCCGTTCGCGTTTCTGATTGCGATTTCATATCCCCTGTCCATGGCGAATCCACGGCATAATGGAATTCATACTTGGGATCCTAAATAAATGGGAAAGAAGCCAATTATTCACTATAAACACCTGGCCCTGGCTTACTTCATGATAGTCGTAGTCGTAGTCGTAAGCCAAAACACATGGCCAGAGCCAAATCACCTGTGAAGTTGGTTAGAAATTATGACAATAGATTAAATACAGAAGAAGAAAAATGACTCCGCTTATTACTTGTAACACGATAGATGTCTTCATTGCGAGTAAGCAGAGAGGGTTGATTTCATGGGCTTGATATAGGTCTTCAGAAAAAAGGCGGGGAAAAGTGTATTGTGTTGGATGGGATGTGGCACGAATTTTGGCAACCAAGGACGCTTTTCCGAGATTGAGGAGATCACACAACGCAAAACAACGTTTCACTTTCGTTTCCCTGCCGTAAATTATGGCGTTAGCGTTATGGAGAAGCGTCGAGCGTAGCTTGTTGTATAACGCCTCACGAACACGACCCGCAAGTTAGCATTATAACATTCTACATCGCGTATTACTCATTTTATTTCTAAAACAGATAATGAGGGAGAAATTTTTTAGACCTTGTAATGGCAAAGGTCAGTAGAATATTCACGCAGTATATTCACGCCTCATCATTTATTTAGTTAAGTCGAGCTCGACCCGCCCTTCTCGTGAACGAATTTTTCGTGACAGCAATTATCGGTGGAGCGTGTGACCCACTTATTTGTGGACAAATTGTCGAGTTCTTCTTATAGAGAGAAGAAGGAAATACAAATTTCATATCATGTTATCCATGGCTAGAGAAAAATAAGGATGATGATGAGCAAGTATATTGTTTAATGTCGCGGTGCATTTTGTGAGGGCTTGATTTCGGTTTCTCTATTATACGGTTTCTGACTTTCTGTTTCTTATCCAGTCATGAGAGCTGTCACATTTAATTATAGGAACAAGTTATGTTCGGGAAATTGCAACATATGGCAGATGGACAGGGAGCGAGCGGATGAAAAGCAAATATGAGTGTTTAATTAACTTGTAATTTGCGGGTAAATTATCATTGTTTTATAGAATCAAGAGAAAGTTGTCTTGTTTTTCCAACGTATAACCTTTATTTCGATGTGTTTATTGCTCTTTGTACTTACTTACCGGTTTGCTATGTAAATGCATACGTACGAATTCATGGAACGTCGAATTTTTTTCCTTTTTATGAGCGAAGTACCTAGATTTTTATTTGTTAGTATTTGTCTTTTTTGTTATAGTAGGGGAGAGGGGAGCGATACCGAACGTTTTTCACTTTTTTGACTGCAGGAAAAAGGTATTAGGCCTACCGAGTTGATTTCTTCGGCATATGAAAGAATAGTTATTCGCTTACTACATTTTGTAAAAAAAAAACACTCTTAAAATAGCTAGAGGCAGTCACTTCTCATGTGTACGAAATCGCCCCAACCTTGGGGTGAAACCGAACGGGCATGGGGCTAAACCGAACATATTCAAATTTTTTATATTTTACATTCAAACTTCTTATGAGATGCATAACAGAACGAAGTACGAGATAAATTACATGTGTTTCTATCATAAACGGATGTATTCAGATGTAAGGAATACAAATATTAAAGCAAAAATACTTCAACATTAGCGTCAATTCCCTTTCTTCGAAGTCATTTTTTTTGGCCTGCCCTTTGGTTTCTTTGCTTTAGTTACAAATTAAAACAAATTATCCAACACTAGATTGAGGGAGAAGCGTTAACATTGCTTTAGTTCTGCACCACGGGCGGAACCGAACGCTCAGAACGCGTTCGGTATAGCCCCACCATCGTTGTTCGGGATCACCCCGTTCAGACTGACGGGGGCAAAATGGCGGTTACTTCTTATAACCAGTTGAACTATCAACATGGAACACACACTACTTTTAGGTTTGAAACTGTCGTGTAAGTTCTTAAAAACGGAATTTTTAACTAGCATACTTATGCAGATATACGTCATCGACCTTGGACTGTCAAATTTCCAGCAACTGTACTAAAATTTTCGGATTTTTTTGCTCTTCCAGTTTGCGTTTCATGAAGCTTAAACTTTGGCCAAACAACAAGCACGCTTCGGCCATCTAGGGATATTTTTTTTAAAGAATTACGCAACTTGCCATACAGCAAGGAAGTGAAAAAAACGGGATCGCCCCCGTTCGGTATCGCCCCCGTTCGGTATCGCCCCCGTTCGGTATCGCCCCCGTTCGGTATCGCCCCCGTTCGGTATCGACCCCCTCTCCCCTATTTGTTAGTATTTGTCTTTAATCGTTTTTTCATCTGTGAACATAGGTTAACATTTGCTTGATGTTATGAGAGTTTATTGATAAGGTTGTTTTCAAATTTGACTGTAAAATGTCGTAGTGCATTTTTTAATTGCCAAAAAACCGCTTTTCGGTACGAGTAGCGTTTGGCGCCACATTCAAACTTTCGAAAGAGCAAGTCCTATTCATTCGTGGTTCATGTTCAGCAGTTCTTAGTTCATTATCGCACCAGTCGGCGATTGTCTCTGTTTCACTCGGTTTCACTGTTTGAGCCTGTCCTCCCGCCTCCTCCGGGATACGAAATACGCGAAAACGGAAACACTAATAAACCAAACACGTGGTTACTAAAATAGAGCACAAGTTAGTGCTTCCGCGGCGTACTTTACAAGACAAGACAAGACTAAAATAGAAGAAAATGAGCTTTAAAAACAGCTTAGTTACTTCCCCTGAATACGAGGAGTTTGTCTTCTTCCACCAAGCCCAGTTGGAAAGTTCCGGAGTACCCACACATCTGTGGGAAACGGTTTGCAAAAAACTCAAAGACTCTGTAAGCTATAATCCCGTATTTTCTTAACTTAACACTAACAGAAATTATTTTTTTGTTGTAACTCTCTTTAACGTTAATAGATACTTGACGCAGGTGATTATTTTGGGATAGCCCAAGTCTCTTATGATGAAGACGAAAAGAAGCCAGAAGACCCTTTATGGGCTGTAATAGTTACTCATCCCGAGGGGATTTCAGCTTCAGATCCAACCAGGTTTAACTATTTATCCTATTCCGTCCTTAAAATTGAAAGGAAACGTGCTAACTTTTTTTATTGATCTTTTTCAGCGTATTTCTAGTAGACCATGCATGGACTTTTCGCCCAGAACAAGCCAAATCCCAACTCCAGACTATTCCTGGACTTTTGGAAAGAATGGCTTCACTTATGGACCTAAATCTCAGCGCAGTTCGAGAAGAAATTCTTTCTAACGTGCTTAAAATCATGTGGAAGTACACGCAGACGTATAGTGTCGGTAAGTGGCTTCTTTACTCTCTAAATTACGTGTTCGTATATTCTTTTGGTTAATTAAAAGGGAGTCCTGCTTTGGAAGCGGAAGAGAAAGTCCCTGTGTGGTATGTTTTAGACGAATTTGGATCTAAAATCCCTCATTCGGACACCCCGAACTTCCGTTTGGTCCCTTTCTACTATTTACCCGAACAGGCTGCTTATTCGCTACTTTTCCCTGTCACGGATGTCGAGGAAGGTGATTTTGTCACCCGGAATTATGTGGAAGGACTTTACGATTACCTCACCAGAAAAGCTCTACTCCTTCCGTGGAAACCCGCTGACTTACAAGTCTCTTTCCAAGTCATCGAACCTACTGTTGACTATTTTATGGTAAATTTCTCTTTACCTGTAATCTCAACACAATTATTGATTTTTATTAAAAGTCAAGTCGCCAAAATGAAACGTTGCCAAACCTTAAAGAAGACTTTCCTGATTTACCAACGGATTGTCCGGTCAAAGTCTATGTCGAATACAAGTTTATTCGTGATTTTTTAAAAAGTCCGCGTTTCCAAATCGTAGATTCGGAGGAAGAAGCTGATATCTTGTGGTACTCCAAGCACTACAAACAGTTCAGGTGATTCTTTTTTTTGCATTATTTTCTTCACTTGTTGCTGACAATTTTTATGTGTAAACTTCAGGGAGTTGAGTGAACATTCCCCTCATAAGCGCGTAAATCAGTTCCCTTGCGAGCACGTATTGACCGTCAAGGATTTACTTTGTTTGATGGGTCGTCGGAAAGCTCACGCTGAATATATTGACTCTGACAATCTCCAGTCCCGCCCTTTGTGGCTCCCCACAACTTTTAACATGAAAACGGAATTACCTCAATTCGTAGCTTATTTTCAAGCCAGGGCAGCCAAGTAAAAGTCCTGATTTATTCAAGAATGTGACTTTAAATCAACTTTTGTGTGATAGGGGACTGGATAATTACTGGATCGCGAAGCCTTGGAACTTGGCTCGCAGCTTGGACACGCACATATCGGATAATCGCGATTTCTTACTGCGTTTACCCACCACAGGCCCCAAAATCGTGCAGAAGTATATCACTCGGCCTGTGCTTTTCGAACGAGCGGATATTGGTCGCGTGAAATTCGATATTAGATACATCCTGCTCCTTAAAAGCGTGGAACCTTTGCAAGTTTACGCTTATCAACGCTTTTGGCTTCGTTTTGCCAACAAACCATTCGAATTGAACCATTTTGAGGAGTACGAACGCCATTTCACGGTCATGAACTACACTGAGAATACTACTTTGCATCAAGTACATACACAATTTTCACAATGCAACAAAAATACGTTTTATAAGTTAGAGATTACAGCGGTTATTTTTAGATGTTTTGCCATGATTTTGTTCAGCAATTTCAAAGCCAGTACCCAGATTTCTCCTGGAAGAGTGAAATAGAGCCCAAAATTTTTGAAATGCTCAAAGGAATCTTCGAAGGAGCGGCTGGAGCCCCGCCCCCTGCGGGTATTGGCCATAATCCTCAATCTAGAGCTATGTATGCAGCAGATTTGATGCTTGAATGGACCGAAGGTATATGTTTACAGTTTAAAAAAAGGAAAATTCGGAGAGTAAATTTTGGTTATTTTTGTTAGACGAAAAAATGCAGCCGAAGTTACTTGAAATGAATTGGGCGCCGGATTGCAAACGAGCGTGTGATTATTATCCGGAATTCTTCGATGATGTGTTTAGTGTGTTATTCTTGGAAGAAACTGAAGGAAAACATGCTCAATTGCTATGAGATTTTTGAAATACATTCGCGTTCTATTGCTATTCTACAAAAAATACTTTGTTCCGTTTATCTTTTTTCGTGTGACGTTTGACACGATGCACAAACTCAAGTACGCCAGAGCGAAAGCTACAAAACTTATAGGGTAAGAAGTGGCGAGATGTTCGAGAGAATTACAGTATTAAAAAAAGTGCTCGTGAAACAAATGAGTAACACTTATACACTTTTAAGAGCATTTCGTTCCAAGATCCTCAGCAAACGACTAGTGAGGACCCAGTCCCCATAGAATAAAATTAGCTTCCCTATTTGTTTGGAAAAATAAAAGCTTAACACTCGAGCATGAGAAATTCGCCCCCCAAAACTCGCGTTTTTCGAGTTAAAATAGTAGAACAGAACAAAAAAAAAAGAAACACAGAATTTCAAAAAATAAAGGCTAAAACCCAATCACCATTTTTCCCCACATTAAAACAAAAAAGAGGAGAGTAGGATTTTTTGTTTGTTTGAGTAAGACATCGATTCCCACCATAAAAAGGATTCGGCACATTTCGTTTTCTTTTAGATAATAGATTTGAATAATGCCATGGATAAGATCATCCCCAGCAACTAAAATGGAATAAAAAAATGTGAGTTACAAAACTGCAAATATGACATCATTCTGATCGGATTTACCATTACAAAGGCAATTCCTACGCCAACTCCGCCTACTATAACCGCTTGGCTTTGAAAAGATACTACTGCTTGAGTCAAACAGCCATGAAGATACGCTGTTGCATTCGTGGGATCCTTCTTACAATCCATAAACTGCTCGGAAAAAAACGCACATGTATACCAATACGAACTTTTAACGTTCCATGCGTGACTTACCGTGCCGCCGGAGGCGGGGCGACAGCAGCTTGCCGGAACCATATCGTTATTCCGCTGTATAAAGGTGCTCTCCAATTTCCAGACTTTAAAGCCGTCTTCGCCCTCTATACCACAGCAGCCCAACTGGTTGTAAATAAAAAAAATGTTTATAGATATCGTTTTGGCGGGAAATTTGAATTTCGTTACCGTCTTTTGCAACGAGTCCCATGCGTCCGTGGTCGCATTGCTATTTCCGTATTCTCTTACGGTCGTGAACATCCGCATCCGGAGTTTATCGGTGACCTTTTCTTGGAAGACGAAGCCCAAGATTCCGCCCACAAACATGGTGACGAAGATTCCAAAAAGCAGGATAAAATACATTAACAACATGCATTTAATTTCCTTAAGGGCACCCAGACAGCCAAGGAAGGACATTAGCGTGACGACAATGCCTGTTGCAACCAAGATCCACGAGGAGGACGTGTACAGGCTCTCCCCCAATAATTCTTGCAAATACGCGTGGTTCGTCAGTGACCATGCCCCTATCGCCAGGACCACCAAGCCACCTACCTATTAAACCGCACAGTAATTATCCTTCATTTTCTCTTTTCAGCAATAATTATTTTAAATGCAACCACACTTACGAAAGTCATCACGTTCGAGACGAATAATAAATATTTGATGCATTTGCCGCAACTGGACATTTCAGATAGCCCCATTTTCATTCCCAAGCAGGCCTTTTCTGAAAAATAAAGAAAATTGTGAACATGAAAGATATTGATTAATGAAGTGTTCCCATTTGGATTATCTGCCAGAAAGTCCTATAAAAAATTCAAGTTTAGCATCAAAGGCAAAAGTGACCTTCAACTGACATATTTCCTCCTGTTTGCTCGGGATAATACAAAACACCTGCGTCATGTTGCCTTAACTTTCAATTCTTAAGGAAAGAAAGCGAGGATAAAAGAAAAAATGTCATTTGGCAGGAACTAACACCATGAATCATGAATTCAATTCAAAGGAAAAGGAATGACCTTCCGAGAGTAACGTTGAAAATACCTCGTCTTTCGTTTAGAAACCCATAAAGATAAAGCGTTTTTATTTATTTTTTCGGAAATAGCCCTCGAATGTGGAGAATCGGAGCAAGGTGAGCCGGTTACGGGCCGGAAATTTGACGAGGTCTCAAGGATTTTTTTTTCCGCATTGGCAGGCACATTCAAAGCTATTACACCTTGGGTTTCCCATGCATGCAAACTAAGGTTATCTATCGCTATACGCATAACCCAGGTAGAAGAAGCCCGGTGAAGCAAGCGCGTTATAAGTATTTCTTTTGTTCAAGTTCAAACTGGAAGATCCGGAATGCTAAGTTAAACCTCATTTCTTAAAGGGCTAATACCTAGGCTAGACGGGACAAGTTATTGATCATCAACTCCGAGTTAATCCTTCTACCTGAGTTAAAGACATTGAATTTGTATGTATTTTGTTGATGATCATTAGCTTGATGATCATTAACTTGTCCCGTCTAGCCTAGGTATAACCCACCAATATATCTCACACAAACTTGAGATCTTTAACTAACCATATCCTTCGCTTGAGGAATTAGACAAAAGTAGTATAAACTGACCACGTAACAGTTCATATAGATACGAAAGTTGAGCAAAGAAAGCCTCGAAAATTACGAAACTCTTTTAATTTCACTTTCATTGCTTTGAAATTCAACTGAACATCAAGTCAACTGGAAACTTGATTATTTTTAAAATTGGGCTTACAAGGAAAACTAAACTCACAACTTCAAAATACAAGACAAATAACTATTGCAACACATTCCTACGTCACTAATTTCTCACTGTTATGTATACTACAAACTACCAGAATTCTCACCACTCACGCAGAAATTTCGTTTAACAGCATCGAATTATTACTAGTACTCTTTTTACGAAAAAGAGGTTGAAAATTAATGGAAACCTTTCACACTTCTTTAAAGATACTCGAAAAGGAAAGAAAGCGCTTGAAATTAAACTAACCACTTGAAAAATGAAAAAAACGCTTTTAAACTCGAAAAACGAAGACAACTCGAGTTCGCGTTTCTGACGTCACTCGGTTTTCACTACTTTCGTTCGAAAACCACGAACCTTAACATTATAACGCAAAGAGAATTATAAAAACAAGCCGAGTAACTTTACCTGGAGCAGGCTGGGACAAAACAATTTCTCTTTCTCCTGCTGATTTCTCTTCCCTCGAAGCACCTAAAACGTTTTCCCAGTGGCACAAACCGATGGAAAGAAAAAGGCAAAAAACTCTTGCACTTCAATTCCCAAAAAGTTTCAATTTAAAATAACGTGTGCTCTTTAACATTGGCTTAAACAGCTCAACTATCGAGGCAAGAATCCAGAGCGTACTACAGCAATTTGCACTAGTTCCTTCCGTGTTTATGGACGCGGGTCTGAATGCAGAATGGGTTCAAAAGGGAAATCACCCACGCACTACTTTTCGTTATACCGAACTAAGTCAAGCAAAAACCGGCCCAGGTAATACGAATGTGTTGGTTCCAAGCAAAAGTGACATAAAACCCCCAAAAGCAAGGCCACTCTAGACCCACAACTTGAACAGCTTATCTAAAAGGTTCCACTTCAGCGATTTCCAGCTACTTTCCAAGACTAAGCTTTGGCCTGCCTCTAGTAGTACGTAAGGTTAGTATACGTACGAGCTCTCTCGCTCCTTGGTAAAATGGAAAGTCCCCGCCCAACATCGACTCTATATTCCTTACGGGGCCTTTTCTCTGTGTTACCTTCATTGCATTGGCATCTCTTGTACACGTGGTATGGCATCCGTTCGGCTAAAACCCCCAGCGTTACAAACTCCCGCTCGGGGGGCCAAATAACTTCCCCGAATATGTGGGTTCTTTTAAATCACTTTTCGTAATTTCATCAGACCTAACCGGAACCTTGTTCAAGAATCTACGCACAAAAAATACCGGTGACTAATCAACAAAAATACGGGGAAAACGCTCTAGATCCGGATCCCGTAGATCTGGATTTGAGAAAAAATAAACTCAGAAGAAAATGTACGTAAAAAGAAATAAAAAAGTAGAAAACAAAAGGGAAGAGCAGGGAAGTGAACTCGAAGGGAAAACGAGAGTAAAGTCAGGTACAACTTAGGAGGCAAAAGTTTCGGGTTCCCTTTGCAAGGTTGACCGGGGTGCCACCAAGTAACACTGATGAGTTAGTATGCCTCCGGTGGTAACTCCGGCCTTGGCCTCTTTATCCTCCTCCATCCAGTACAAACCATTGTGAAGACGAGTTTCTATAAGAATTTCCACTTTACCTGTTCCTTGACTAGCTGTGGAGGCCAGTTCTACAATCCATATTGCAATGTATTAGCCCCATTGGACAGCTCAAGGTATATATGTACAACAATGTAGAAACAATAAAGTATATCATCGCAATATCTTAAGAAAAGCCTTGTCCTAGAATCCGATTTTACCTTCGTTATTTTTATTTTTTATTTCCTTTACTCTAGCACTGTATAAGAATCGCGAATTCCTATAGATCTTTTACTGAGATACAGCGCTATAGAAATGTCCCAAGGTTGAATACAGCTTCTGTTCAGATGAAAAACATCTTACAGAACGACCACACGCCACACATTTGAACTCAGCTTCCTGTAGACTGTAATAGTTACTCTAAGAAAAAGGTGCATATGTGTGTCTGGCATATAATCAACAGAGCTCACTGTTACATATGCGTTTTGAAACGTGTCAACAGGACAACAGTGTGACGTATAGCTATAATATCGCACACACACCTGGAACCACACGCGTTTTTCTGGTTAAGGTCCAAGCAATTTATTTTCAAGGGCTCAATTTTACAATGCCGACTACTCTGTAGATCCGTAGTATAGTTGGAACCTCCGAACTCTCGAAACTCTGAACTTTGCTAACCTCGAATTTTGTTTCTTCGAGATTCTTAAGATTGCATTAACTGTACGTTGACCTTAAAGTAACAAACCTGGTTACTCTTATTAAAAAAAAAGATTCAGGTATTACGCCAAACAAGTTTCTGTTCTCATTGTGGGACCTTAAGCATCTGTTTCTTTTATTGGAGCTCAAATCTCCGGAGGAAAATTCGCCAGGTGACAAAGGTGAGTGAACCTCGTCTATACTCGGTAATCAAGTTCTATTTTCCCATGCTTTTGATAAGGAACTAGTATATAAACCTAATACTATTGCTCGTGTAAAATGTGCACTGTTTAATTTTCTTAAAGAAAAATCTTTTTTATAGGCTTTCTATAGGGTTGCGTATCTTAAAGGGAAAAATGCGTGGAGTAGTTCACTTTTTCGGTGTTTTAAGCTTTTTGGGGGTGAGTTGGGGTCAATCGGATCATTCACTCGTGTTGTACGACGGTGATTCGCAATTAGGTTCCTGGGTGCGGTTGGATAACTACGTGGAAGATTTGCGTAGCGTGTCATTCAACGACATCTCGTCGTCCTTCTGCGTCGAGCGGGGCATGTAAGCTTTCTTGTTGCAAAAGATGCCGTAAAATTTGTTATCTCGAACTTTCTACTTCACTAATTCTATAGCTGGCTCTTTTATGACAATACGCGCTACAATCCTACTTTAACTGGTTCTTCAGCATTCTACTGGGGCGAAAACTTTTGCGCTTCACTGCCTAACCAACTCAATAACCTGGTAACATTTTTCGCTCATTAAAAACGTAGGGTATATTCTCTGAAATGCGTTGATTTGGTCTTTACACTTAAGTTCCCATTAGGCAAGATTTTTTCGTTAAATTTGTAGCTAATTTGCCAGGATAGCTACCGATTTGTATGACATAGAAATTAGTGACTTTAAATATGAGAAGCCGCCAGGGGTGTTGAACACTCTTCCTATAGGCTTATAGTGCAACTTTAATTGCGTTTCCTGGCTAAACTATGGAGTTTCAAAGACTTATTTTTTTATATATACGAACTTTCACAAAACGGAATCTAATTTAATGTATGTTTGAGCTAATTATCGAGAAAAATTCGCGTTAAAAATATAAAAGTACTCTTAGGTATCTTCAGTTCGCTATGCAGGATCTCCCTTCAATTGGCAAGACGACGGTCTAAATATCTACGAAGGCGATTGGTTTAACGGAGGAGAACTTTTCCTAACAAACGACAACATTCAACTCGATCTGTATCAAACTCGGGGTGTCATTGTAACCGGCAAAAACAGTTGGACACTCTACGAGTAACAAAAAATCTCCACGAAAACTCAAGTAATTTAAATCTAACTTAATTTACATTATAGTGCGGCAGGCTATGGTGGTTACCATGTTTGTGTGGGACCAGCCGATATAACAGCCGCTTACCCCGGCTTTTATCCCACTCCTGCTGATTTTGGCTTCTCGACACGCCCCATTGCGTCCGTCCGCAAGGGATGCTGGTCACACAACATAATTCGCCCCGCCCCCACCGAACCCGGCAAAGGCTACTACCCTGGAGTACCCCGACCTACTGATCCTTAAAGAAAAGGAAAAAAGTTCCCCAATTGATAACTGTCGAATTTCCTTAAACGCAAATCTACATAAAAATGCACAGTCCAAAATTCAAAAAGAGTTTTAAAATATGCAATCGAGCCATTATAATCGCTATACAATTATATTTATATAATATCTCTTGTGTTAAATATGGTTCATCGAAGATAATTTAAATATACGAGAACTTATCGAAAGTTAACAACAGTTTTGAACCGAAAAAATCACATAGCTTGTTTAGGGCAGTGGCCAAGGCAAGCCTGAGAAGTCAACCGGACCACCTAATCCGGCGTCAGCTTCCAACAAACTCATCACCACTGCCATGGCAGCTTCATCATGGCCATCACCCGATCCTGCAGTATTCGCCGGTTCGACGTCCAAACTGGGATTCGATGTCGACTCTTGATTCATCATGAACCCGCCAAATGCTTCGATCATGTCTTGGTCCGTTTGCAAACCTATGCGACAAAACCATTTTTTACGAATAAGCCAAAACAAATTACTCCAAATTCGAAATCTTTCGAATTTTACTAGGCAAAATAGATATATGGCAAAATATACAATATATCTATACCTATATAGATATAGATATTTTTTACCATTTTGAAGGAAGTAAATGTAAAAATTCCTATATAAGTTTTACCAGCTTCGTTGAGCATATGTAGTAACTGCGGATTGGTACGAACCACCTGGTTAGGTTGTTCATGCTGATGATTATTTAAGATTCCATTACGCGGGAACGGATTTCCATTTCTTACCGTTGGATTTCCTTCCAAGTCCATGTTAGCTGCATTTGGAAACCCTGCAGCTACTCTCTGAACATCCTAAGACGTCAAAAGGAATGATTTATTCAAGAAAATCTTTAAAGTTTGAGAACCTTCTAATCAGAAATGTTAAGAAAAACATTCTTTTTTTCTTTTTTTTTACCTCAACAGCTAAGTTGGACAAATTTACTGAGCCAAAAATGGCTTCCGCAGCTTCTGGACTGGCCATATTAGACACTGACGTAGAAGGGGAGGGGTCAGACGACGCCATCGAATTATTAGACGCTGGATTCGATCGTCGATGTGAATCCAGGACATGATCTGCAACCGCCTGGCCGATTTTACTGCTTTCCAGATCCATGTTTAGGCCCCGCCCACGTACTCTGAGTGCTGGCGAGCAACTATTACCACTCCCACTTCCAGATACTGAAGAAGTGCCTATTAAATCAAGTAAATTGGTTTTCATGTCTTCAAAATCCTGAAAATGTAAGATTTGACCTGGTGAAAAGAGATCTGAGCAATTACTGGACGGTTGCTCGCGAGCTAGAGCGACATTGCTGCTCTCCACTAATCCATCCGAGCTGTTTTTGTTTCGCAGCAACCACGGAAAAACAAGAAATAGAGCAGAAAGTACACAAAATAAGATAGTCTTTTGTGGTTGCCTTTTTATGTTGGTAAATCCGTAATTGCCCCCCAAAAAACTTACTGGATAAAGGTATTCTTGGCAACCAAACATTCAATTTCCTTCGTCCATGGATTACGGAATGATTTCCAGCGACTTTGCAATCGCACGTACGAACCTTCTCTAACCCGGAATTTATATACCTGTTCCCCAAAACCCCAAATAAAAGAGGAAGAGGTCGGTTTAGCATAATTGGATATCCTCAGAAGAGGCGAAAAAAGTATGTGTACTGGAGTGACGATGTATTCAGAGCTTTGGAGCGCTACTTTATGGGCTTCGGTAAGCAAAGGGATGTCGTCGCCAAGGTAATACTCGTACATGCTCGTGCCTAACATTTCCTGAGGCAAATAACCCAATACCAACGTCGCTCTAGGTAACCCCATCCAGAAGAAATCACAAAATGACTAATTAATCTCTAATCTTTTCTTGACTCCTAATGAAGGTTCTACGTAGTAGCATTTAGTAATCAAGATAACTTTTCAAGCTAGCTTAACATAAGGCAGTCAATAGACAAGTTGTCATAAATAAATAACACAATACGTAATACGAAATTTAAATAATCAACAACGCAGCTTTTGTAGCAGTATACAAATTCTCAATGTCAGCGTGTATGAAATACCGAACGGAAATTATAATAGACAGTCTAACCCCAATTTTAGCACTATAATATGAAGTATGACATTTCTTTATTGTCCCCCCAATCATGTAACTGTGACACCGTCCTCCAATATGTGCATTTTTGTAGACACTTAAATTTAAAAATATTAAGAAAGTTATTAAAAACAAAATAACAACTATAACTGAATACAACTAAATGCATATGACTACAACAAATACAACTGAATTTTAATAATTACAGAACTGTTGTCGAGTACTTACCGTTGATCTATAAAGAGAAACTTTCCATCAATAGCATGGCGCGACGTAAATTCCACAGGTTTTAATTCAGGTCCTTTGTAGGTGCTTCGCATTGCAGTTTGGATTGCAGCTGAAGGATGAACGCGTCCTACCGCAACCTAAAGAAAAAAAAACTACTGTTTAAATCCAATCATTTAAGATAACTGAGTTTTTACCAAACAGGATAGATTGCAAGGATCAATATCCCCTTCCAAGTCTTGGTCATCCATTCCAATCTTGGCTGGTGCCCATGATTTGAGATATCCAGTGCAATGAATCACGGAATACCGCTTTTCTAGTAACAAACTCAAGTTAAAAGAAAAGAAAAAAAAAATCAATTTTATGAAGGAAGAGTTGTAAAATGTATACCTTTATTTAGGTTATGAGCTCGGCGTTTGAAAGGCACAGACGCACCAGTACTACTGTCAGCTTCTTCTTTCACGTATTGGGGTCCGGATTTACATTTCATACGACAGAAAAAGGAGCGTCTTGCCCCAGGACATAATCTGGATAAGCCCTGGGGCATATCTGTCTTGACTGGCAGCATCGTTTTAGCATCTATGAGTCTTTCTCGTGGGCTAAGATCTGACGAAGACAATTGCTCCTTGACTTTGGCTACATCTTTTGGGTGAAGGATATCAAACCAGCTTTGCCCTAATAAATCCGCCTAAAATGAGACATGACGTCAGTAAAACTTGATATTCTTTTGCACTGTTGCTTAATACAAAAGAATGTCTCTATTGTTTCTCTCTTTTCTCTTTAATACCTGAGAGTAATTGAGCACCTGCGATACAGTTTCTGAGACGTAGAGAATCCTGCCTCGGTCGCAGCCTACTACGAATAAGAATCCATCTGCCGACTAATTAAAACATTGAATAAATTCACTAGAAATTCACTGACTCAAATTAGAGGAGACAAATAGGTTTACGTGCAGAATTAAGCGTTTGAGTTCTTCGTCACTGAGGAAAGCAGGTTTATAATCGCCTTCGGTGTAGGAATGAATGGCTCCTCGGATGGTTTTCAAGTGTTGGACAGCCATACGCAATACTGTTAACTTGTCCATCTTATGAGACATGGTAATACACATGGGAACCACTTTAGACAATTCGGTTATGTAAGTATTCATCTTGTCCCTTCTGCGCTTCTCAATTTCGCTATGGTTTTGCCTAAAACAAGAGAGAATATGACAGTTAGATTGAAAGATAACTGTACTGTATAAGAAACCTGGAGAACTTTCAACAGTCTTGAATGTACCACTAAAAAATTAAGTTTAATTCATTAAATAACTAAGCAACAATACACGAATTTAGAGTTTTAATTCAGTTTAAATAAACTTGGAAAATAACAAGCAAATTCGCAAACCCGAATTGTTACATTATAAAAACTCACCGTAAAACTTTCCTGGGTTCTTCAGAGGGCGTAACTGAAGAAGTGCCGGACATTCGACATTCATCTTCTTCATCGTCACTCATACCTCTAAAAACAGAACGAGAAGAAAGGCACAATTTTAACGAGAACCAATGTCGATTGTAAGGCGTGAAAGTTGCGGGTACTACCAGTCTACGGTAGAGGAAAGTATGGAGGTGTAAGGAATTGTTAGGAAAGTAATAATAAAGAAACAATGATTAAACAGGTTGCTGGGAGACTTAATAAGCAATATAGTTTCACGCCATACACAGATTGTAAAAGGGAAGACTTATAAAGACGAAAGCTTATAGACCTTCGAACAAAGCAACGTTCATTAGCAGCCACTCGCAGTCGTTCACATAATGAATTGGTTTTCCCAGAATTTCATTATTGTTATGTTATCTTTATAAAAACACCTACTGCCAACAATGAATACCAAAACTCTCCTTTCAAACCATATACGTGGAAACCGATTAACACGAAATCGAAGGGACCGAAATATTTTTTGGTGTTAAAAGGATTTCGTGCTAACAAATATATGCAAAAAACCTAGTTAATAAAAAACTGTAGTGATAACAGAGTTAATATTCAAGTCTATACATTTTAAAGCCCAAATAATACTTTTTAAAGCATTTACCACTGTCGAAGACTTAGTAAAGAAAGGGCACTCCTGCGACAGTTAAGCAAGTCAAAGATCCATTTCAACACCCATGAAATCTTGACTCGAGAAAAAGCCTTCCCTGCTATTGTGTCCTTCTTCAAGCAAGCAGTTGATATATGTAAATAGTGTAAACATTATAGCCCCGCCCCTTGCCCCAACCTGCTACTATGTACCCCCACCCCCCAGTGGGGTAGTACCTCGATACTACTCCACCCTACCCTTGTACTCGCACATTTTTAAACAGTGACAATGTACAACCGTACAGCAAATAAAGCCCGAGGCAATAGACGCGAGCCTACGCCGGTTAAATTTAAAAAAAAGCATCTTAACAGACTGTAAATAAAAATGACATGTTTTCACTGCCCACAGAAACTGTTGCTGGGCGAGGAAGACAAAAATTTTGAACTTAAGTAAGGGATATGTTGCTTCCCATTGGCAGAGGGAGACGGTTGGTAAGAAGACAAAAGTATTTTGTCGCAACAAAACTACGTTGTCGTTCTTCCCAGATGCGAAATTTTTTCGTGTTAAGCGGTTTTTGTTACGTGTTAAAGTGAAACAAATATATGGAATTACATAGTGTTTTGTCCGGACCGGAATACCATTTTGTGTTAACCGATTTTGTGTTAAGCGGTTTCGTGTTAAACGGTTTTCACTGTATATACTGTTGGAAACGACCCAGAACGTAAAAAAAAAATACCATGCTAAGTACTATGCTAAGCTTATTGAGAGTAAGAATTGGCTTCTACAGCCCGTACTCCTCCTTCCAGACCACGGAATGCTCTGTGTCAAGAAATACTAATTCCATGTGGACGAAAAGTTTATGTATCAGTTTTACAACTAAAAATTCGAGTTGGGATCAGCGACATAATGTACAGCGTAGTTAAATCAAATAAATTTAACCCTTTAAACAAATAATCAATCTGATAATTTAAAAAATCCATCAAGCGAGTAAAGAAGGCATCACCTTGCAGTGCTTTGGGAGGCTACATCTTCGGTATCTGCCAAGGAAGAAGGAGCTCTTCCTACAGAAGAACGTGAAGATCGAGAACTGACTCGTTCGGTAAAGTCCCTTTAGAAAGAAAAGGAAACGGCAACTTCAATAGAGAACTCGAACTCCAACGGATACCAAAGTCTCCATAGGAAAAGAACAAACTCGACGCAAGTTACTTTGCCCGTTGTTAAGGCATGGAATCAAGGAAACCTGAACCTAAATCTAACAACCGTTTCCTTTGAACAATTCTACGACACTCAACACCTTCCCAAATCTTTTATCCTTAAGCTTTATATCGTCTTACATCCTTTTAGCTACAATTTCGTCATTAAACGATCCAATTATTAGAAATAAAATCCACTTTAACCCCTTTCTATTTGTATATTTGATCGCAATTTAAGCTTCTGAGTTTCACTTAATTCTAAAAAAATAAATACTAAGAACGTACCTGGAAGACGTAGGCGAAGAAACATTTCTATCTCGATTACGCTGAGCACGCCCTCGCCCTCCCCCTCCCGGCATGACACCTTTCCCGCTGGATAGGAAGTAATCAGGTGGATAATTATGGGGGTACCCACTTAATTGCGAAGGACTTCGTGGACAATGGGTCGTAGAGGGCGTCAGAAAATGCGGGACGGCTACCGGCCCCTGGGGGGCGTATTCGTAATAAGCAGGTAGCGTCGGTGGCGTCGTAATCGCTAGCGAAGGTTGGGTAACTGCTCCAACAGTAGGTTCTGTGATGTAATACGTCGGCAGATACGAGTATGCGTGACTTTCCGAGACGTTAGGATACAGTTGCGATGACAAAGTAGGCGTGGCTTGGTTACTGTATCCAATTTCCGTGAGAGAAGCATCAACCATCCAGTCCAAGTACGCCGAACCCGAATTGGTCGCTGGAGGTGGATATCTAATCACACAATTACCAAATATAAGTTAAAGAACCACTAGTTAAATAATCGTTATAAGTCATTGCAAACTCAACAAAATTATCCAGTCAGTTATTTAAAACATTACAAACTTGACGGCATGAATATAAATTTAACGCCATCTAGTAAACACAACCTAGAACCTCTTATTTAAGGCGGCTTTTTAAAGTACACTTTGAAATAAATTAGATAAAACGTAGTTGGGAAGACAAATATTAATATAAAATCTCAGAAAGAAGCTGCGAAATTCCACACCTGGCCGAATCCATGGCTAGTTAATAATACAATCCAGTTCTTGTCTCTTGTCTCGAGATCCCGTAGTTTTTACTTTCTCAATAACACAGTTCTTATTTTCTCAATAAGTTAGAACGTCATTATCACTTGCACGCCACGGACTAAATAAACCATTTAGGAAGTTCCAAGCAATAGGTTCGATAGTCTTCGCTTGAGTCTTCGTCGTCCGCCTACGTCATAAGACCCAGATAACAAGCTTATGTGGGGAAACCACCTCATGGAGGGCCCGACACTGAAATCCGTAATGTACGTCACTTTACAAGGCGTGTGTGAAGAACATTTCGCCTGTCTACGTTCTCCGTGGACTCCGTACAACAAACTAAGCCGTTTCTCATAGACTCGAAAGACACACGTGATAAAGACAATATTCCGGCATGCGCTGTCCTTACAAAAACTCCTTAAGCTCTAATCTTACGATATTCCTATACTTCCTATTCTCTCCTCATTTTTTTAGGCTGATTGTATAACCCTACACTATCTTTGTTCTTTTTGTCTTGGCGTGGTTCCCAACCTGCTCGTTTAAAGGACGGAGGAAACACTATCTGAATAAAGATTTGGAGTGCACCAATTACGGACCCTTTTCCCCACCTACAGATTTTCTTTTGGGAGTGACTCTTTTTTTATTCGTTGAATTTTTTTTTAAATCTAAAGAGACATTTCTTCGCTTTGAAGCTTTGAATTTGACTTTAAATTTGTAATAATTATTCGTTTTTCGATTGCAGGCTGTAGTGGTGGCATTTGGGGGGTGCAATTGCACCCCCTGGCTTCGAAAGCTGATGATTTTCAAGCCCTCAGATTGACTGAAAATCTCAACTTACATGATTTGCACCCCCTAGCCTAAATGGGTTTGCACACCCTAGCCTAAATCTGAAATGCCGCCACTGCTGGCCATCAGGCTGCTTCCAAAAGAATAAACTGCATTTAAAATAACCTAACTTTTCCAAAGCGTAGCCTACCGAACTACGAAGAGTCTCTTATGGTTCCAGGGTTTAAGATAAACAGTAGAGTTTAATCACAAATGTTTCTATAAATACAAAAAGATAATTACAGAAACATAGGTCGAGAATGTAGAAAGCGTAAGCTTCCTAGTTGGCGCTATATACGAATGAGCTAACGGCGACTTTCTTGTCGCATGATGTGAGGAAACCTGAGAAGAACTAACAGGGCTTGTTGTTCGAACAGTGTTATACAAATCGCGTGAGAGTTTGCACGTAGCGTGATGTAGAACGTGCAACTGGTAATAGCGATGCAGAATCAAGGCAAATTAACAGAAGTGGGCTTATTTATAGAAGTCCGCTAGTATCCCGGACAGATTGCATAGAAATAAGAAATAGTCAAACCGAAAACGGAACGTAAAGTTTCTACTTTGAAGGAAAAAAGTCCTTGACTTTATTTCTTCAAGGTCTCGCATGCATTCTTCGTTTCTACCTAATGTGGATATACAACGAACGTTTTATACTTGTTACCAAGGGAAACCAAGGGTAGCTCGGATATAAACTGAACAATTTGAAGCGCATTTTTCAGGGCTTTACGGGAAGGAAACATACGATACGTTATGTAAATATTCGTAGTCAGCGTTTTGGATGTTAGGAAAAGGAAGAATGTATAAGATGCCAAAAGAAGTCAAGGAGATGAATAAAACACTATTTAGCTTATCCTGTCCTTTAAACCTTAACCAACACAAGATAACGTGATAGTTTACACATGCTATAACAGAACGTTTTCTGATTAAGAATTACGATTCCAAGAAAAAATTCTCAAGGTTTTTCAACACATTTACAACAAAATGATTCGTCCATCAATCTTAGCTTATCATCCCATGTCATGTCTTACCAAACGGTTGCTCTATGTATTCTTAAATTTCCTAATGAAAAGGTAAAAAATAACTGTCATAACTGGTTACGTTTAGTTTAGCGACAACAGTAAGTGCTACAAATTTATTTAAAAGTATTCCCAGACAGCTCCTTCTTAGCAAAGTCCAAGAAGGCGTCATATACCAACTTTATGTTTAGAAAAAATCATATGTGATAATTAATTAGGTTTTAGGGAATATTGATTAGGTTTTAATACTAAAAGTTCCTTAACTTATTTATTGTTATTAACTTCAAACTCACAAATAAAGCATAAATAAAGGAAAGGAATACGTACAATAATGATAACCGATTGGTAACGAATTGGCATACATTACCTGAACTGAAGCAAAACAACTGCGTGATGACTATACAAATGCTAATTCATTGTTTCAATCAGTTCTTGATGCTAAATTAAATCCTATAACAATAACAAACTTTTGCGAAGGAGGAATTCAAAGAAAGGGAGGAAAGTTTTGCTAATGTTGTACGAAACCGATCGTGGCAGCATCTGTGTCTGATTGGAGTAAAATTACAGGAAAAAGTGCAAATGATTAAGGTTTTGAATCTGATTAAAAATTTACGTTGTATGACGGAATTAAATTCCCATCCATGAAATCTTGTTTGTATTCCTTGTTAGGATGCACAATATGTATAGTAAATTACATGAGCTAGAAAGAACACATACCGCAAAAGAAAAAATACCGCAAATAACTCGGCTTTATTTCTTATAAAACGATAAAAATAGATTAAAATATAAAACAACACATTTTTAAAATGCATGTGCTATTATAAGTTTGCCAGGTTTTTTACTGGCGACCAGCCAAATATTTCGCATTCATCCTAAGTACGGTGTTAAAAAAATACGAAAAATATATATTTGTAATACAGTCGAAGTGCAAAATATAAGCGTTCTTTACTTGAAGCTCGGGCAGCAAAACTGCTTCTCCATTTCTTGTTTGCGACAAGTAAGGATCATAAGCCCAAAACTCTTGCACAGCGAAAGTCTTCTCTCGAGTCTCTTCGCTATAGAATCCCTCCAGGCGTTTTTTGCACTTGGCTTCATTCTTTCGCTGACAGCTCCGCACGCTCTTTAGGAACAGGAAATAAATAAGAAGTCAAGACATTTTTTTATGTACCTGGTCTAGATGCTCATTTGCCAGTCCAAAGAATGAACCTTCTTGGGAAAGCAGAAGTTCATTGTCTTCCACTAAGGCATTCCTACATCACGTAAAACTTGAAAATCTATTGAGTTAAGGACTACATATTCTTACTTAATGCTACTGGAACGCTTGGGCCTGCCTCTTTTCGGTGTATTAGCTTGGGATTCGTACAAACTATTCCAAATACTTAGGAAAAGCTCCTGATAAGTTTCCACGCTTTCTTCGTTGCCTTGCTCAGCCAGTAAACTCGCCAGACGTTGTTCTAAGTAAACAATATGCTGTTGAGCAGCTTGCAGGACATCCAGCTTACTGAAACGTCTTGGAAACTCTTTATACGTAGCAGTTAAACATTCCAACGTTCGGAAACAAACCTATAAAGAAACAAAATATTCAAAACTATATAGCGTTTAATTAAAATACCTGCAAACGAGCACTTCGGTAATTATCACTTGTAATACGGATGTTTTTCTTAGTAGATTTACTAACACTTTCTTGTTCCATTTCAAATTCCGCTTATATAGCTCACTTCTCAACGGTTTCAGCCAAAAAGCGCGCAAATCGGGAATCTCGTGGTTTACGCGACACTCATCAGGTGGCGTGTAAACCATGTAAAAATTTAAAAGTACAATAGGCGCCGCTTATAAGGATCAACCAGTGATCCTTATAAGCGGCGCCTACTGTATGTAAAATTTAAAAGCGAATTAACAACTACCGAGAATTCGTTGACATATGCTACCGGTACTTTTATTACCTCCAACCTTATGCGTTCAGGCGCAAAATTACAAGATTATGTACACTATGGACAACCGAGATAAATTACGCACAAACAACTGGCATTAGCATATTCTCCAATTGCATTTAAATCATACAAATCGACTTGTTTGTTCTCGCATCTAAGTTTTGTGTGCCATAGTTTGCATACTAAAAAAGACAAGTTCCTTTAAAAACAAAACAAAAAACAGACAAGATGTTACGATACGAAACACATTAAATTGTGTCCCAAAAGGTCAGAGAAGAGGCATTTTTTCGTCTTAAAATATATGATAGTAACAAAGAAAGATACGCCGGAATTATTTAAACGGTTTCTGGAATGCCAGGGCGGGAGGAGGAAAATCTCAAAAGATAAACAAAAGGCAGTATCAGGTTCTTCAACCACAAAGCGTTGTGCTTCTAAAGAAGCTTCCAAATCTATCTGTAATTTAATCTCAGCAAATTTATCTAAAAATTTTCCCATTTTCCCCCTCCCTTTTGACTTCTTTTTCATAGATGTGTCCCTACTGAACTATCCGAATCTCTTTTTTTCTGATTCTCTTGCTGCCTAAGATCAACTCGGATGACTACTCGATTAGGATCCGTGGGTGAAGGAGAAGCACTTTTGGTCCCATTCAGTCTCGGCACTGGTAGCGGCGACGAAGCTACTGGAGTAGGACTGGGACTTCCATTGATCGTATGATTTTCTGTATATGGCACATAAATGCGTACTTTATCTTGTTGGTGTGCAAAGCTCCCTCCTTGGTTATGGTACGAGTACGTCATTTCCGTTCGTTTGCTGGTCCTCGTTTCAGCTCGGAAATGGGTGGTTTTCTCCAAGACTAAGGGCGGGGTGTGGGCGGGGAAAAGGGAGGGAGTGGGCGTGACCAGGCCGGGTGAGGTAGGCGTGGTTGGAAACGGCGGCAGTAAATCAGCCAATGGCGTGTCCACGTTGTCATAGTAAGAGATTTGATGCAAAAGCACTTTTTCCACCATATCCGGCCGTTTTCTCTCCAATTTCTGACCGTGTTTCGGGGAGTTGGTGGGCGTGGCTTGCGCTATGGCGCGTTGGTTGTATCCTAGCGTGCGGGAAGGCGAGGCACCATCTTTGTCAAGCGACAAAACACTCCCCGGGTGACTGTCTGACAATTCGCCTTCGACGTCAGCCTCGCTACGAGGACTCAGGTGCTCTGGCTGGGAAGAATACAAGGAAAAAGCAGATAAATCGGCAGCGGATGTTGCGGAAGTGCCGTCCAGTGAGGACCGAGAGCTGCGTCGACCAGGAGCTGAGCTTACATCATCCACACTGGGCTCTAAACTTGACATTTTTGAGTTGGAAATACAAGAAAAAGCGGTCAGCAGGCTTCCGTGTACCTAATATTAACTTCCTTGAACCACCGCAAGCGCCACTGACTGTTATAAATGGCGAATTTGAACCCGTATTTCATACTTCGTATTGGATATAAATAAGAGTTTAACCGAATGTTAACTCGGGAAGTATTTACCTGCTTTTCGTAAAATTTGTGTTAAAAATTACTTTTAAAGACTCTATTAATGAAATAGAAGTCTTAACCTTAGCGATATGGAGCTTTTTAGGTACACGGAAGCCTTATTAATTTTTACCATTATCTATGGACAAGCGAGATCCTTGTCTCCGTTCCTTGGCTTCTTCTATTCTACGCATAATGGCGGCT
Source organism: Lepidurus apus apus (assembly GCA_022832285.1). Lineage (NCBI taxonomy): Eukaryota > Metazoa > Arthropoda > Branchiopoda > Notostraca > Triopsidae > Lepidurus > Lepidurus apus. The sequence continues at coordinate 106,426 of JAGJRO010000033.1, forward strand.
TTAATGGCTAGTTCTTCTTCCGTGAAGTCTTCTTTCCGTCGTCCTAGCAAGGCTTCTAGCCGCGGCGGCGTAAAAAGACCAAACGGTTTCTGAGGTAACTCCAACGGAGGGGCTGGACCCGGACTATCGAGCTTGTTTTTTCGCAATTCCTCACTGCATTTTTCCAAACTCTCAACTACGACGTCATCCGGATATCCAAAGTCCTTTTCCACGCGAATTTGGATAAATTCGAGCATTTCTTCCATACCCATTTGACTTAAAACCCGCCGATGCATTTTGAGTATGTTGTAGCCCATGGCCAAGAGCAGCCTTTCTCCTTCATACAAGTATATGTCCCAGAGTCTCAACGTTAAGCTAAAAGGCACCTAAAAGTAAGACTTGAATTCAAAAACTGTAAATTTCGACGAACTTAAAGTTACCCTATCTAAGAAGCACTGGAAAAACCATTTCAAGGTATAAATCCCCGCATCTATTCCATTTTTATCCAAGTGTTTTTTTAATTTGGGGAGCAACTTGGATAAGATTTTTTCGTGATGTTGCTGAAACCTCATGAGTTTAGGAAAACCAGGAATGAAAAACCCTACGATAGAGAAAAGCACTCAAATGAGCCACAAGATCGACAACAATAAGATTTAAAGAGATTTAAAGTGTTTTACCATGAAGAGTGAACCGTTTCTGGGCCATTAAGTTGCTCAAGGCCCAAAAGGCGTCTTCTTCATTCATATACATAAGAAGCAAGGCAGCAATTTGAGACATGCCTTGGCAATAGCCAACTTCGCTGTTATATACGGAATAGGCAGCCAAAACATGGAAAAGTTCCTGTTGCTTGATCCCGTAACGCTCGCGGAACATTGAATGATTTCGATACGTGCGATTCACATCTAAGTCGATCTGGCGAATATCTGGTGAATACCTTCTACCCAAATCTTTCATATCCTATTTGGTAAAGAAAACAAATTAAGAATGTTCGTTTCTGGGGAAAAGAATCAGAAATACATCGTATTTTCCTTGCTGCTCCTCTCGAGTACGTTGGATATCAAGAAGCTTTTCCCACACGACACCTCGAAGTTTCTCAGGCACTCCTTTGTATAAACGACGTTTGAGCTTATCGCCATGACTGCGAGCGTGGTAATAGTTATTCCAGTCGCTTAGCATCTTTAACCACTTCTTGGCACGTTCAGCTTCCACTTCTTTGGCTTTTAGTTCGCTTAGGTCTTTACTAGGAAGTCGTTTGTCACTGGAAAGAGAAAGACAAGTGTTAATTAGCTCTCGAACTGACAGAAGCTTTTTCTTCGTAATGTTCTTTAGTTACTGAATGAAGCCATATCGGTCCATGACATGGTATATCTCAAGGGCAGGATCTTCCCAGCTGTCAATAAGAGCCCCTTTCTCACGTCCTTTGTCATATTTAGCGACAATTCCAGCTCGTTCTTCCACCGCTCTTAGCAACGCCTCTTCATCTTCTATAGCACTCATGTTTCAGGTTTTATTGTAGGGTTTTTACAGCGGTAGCTTATGCATTGTTCATAGCCTTTCTTACATTAACAGCATACCTTAGCTTAGCTTAGGACGTCACAGCCACAGGATTTAAATCAGTATCAAAAAATTAAAATATTATATGGGAGATTTAATTTGGTCTTACGGTTTTATTCTTGATTCCACGCCCCTTTTGAAGGGGATTTTACTTTTAAAGCTTTCTTAACAGCATCTTTGGATATTTTACAATGTCTTTGAGAACGCTAGACAAGACAGTCACATGTAATTAGCTTAATTAACGCTATAAATGTTGTCCAACAACTACCGAACATCAACAGTTTTGGATTGGTATCGATAATAATGGTTATTGATTGTTACATCGATATTGAAAATGAACGACGAACCGAGAACTAAACCGAATAACGAACGGAATAATTTTGATGATATTGTTGTATTCTAAAGTATTTTAAAGTTTTTGAATTTAAACATATTTTCTAGAATATTTATTACTAAGTCAACTTAATTTAATTGAGTGAAATTACGTTTTTTTGTAGAAATTCTTATTAGTTATAAAAGTTCATTTAAACTTGCCGTTCGGAGTTCAATCACAATGTTGTGAGTCATGTCTAACCTACTTTACTCTAGCTCAAGTGACAAATTTGTATAAGTATAAGTTAATTAGGCCCCAAGCATGAATGCTTTTACACAGCAACACATTACAAAGGTATACTTAACTTAACAGTGAAATTTGTTAATATATTTGCTTATATAGAATTACAAGAATCCTGACCAGACAAAGCGAGACGTTACAAATGTTTTGCAACATTACAGGAATTTGGCCCCTAAATTAGACACATTTGGTAAGGTAAAATCTTGTATCTATCAAAAGTTTAATTCATTGCGGCTTTTCCTATTTATAGTTTTCAATGATGGGACCCAAAAACAGTTTGTTTGTTTAGATGGAACCATCCCCGTTAATTACAAAGGTAAGAAAAAGAAAATTACGAAGTTTAGATTGGAATGTATCTGTATTTCTCAGGTGTTATCTACAACATCCCCGTATGTCTATGGATTTTGGAAACTCACCCCACCAATGCCCCTATGGTTTTCGTTAAGCCCACTCCGGATATGCAAATTAAGGTTTCCAGGCATGTAGACCATAACGGCCGAGTCTACTTGCCTTATTTACACACTTGGAAACCGGTAAACCCATTCTTATAGTTCCTTAATTTATACTCACTAACGAGTCCCAATAATGAATACTTCCTACGTATTTTTTTTTTCATTTTAGAGGGAATCCGACCTAACTGGCCTCATCCAAGTAATGGCAGTGATTTTCGGAGAGCAGCCTCCAGTCTACGCAGTAACCAAACCAGATAACTCAACCCCTTATCCTACTCAACCCTGTAAAGCTTCAAAATTCTGAGATCTAAAAGAAGTTAATTAATAATTCGTTCTTCTTTCCTTCCTTTCAGCTATGCCATTACCAACTCCGGCTAATTCTGGCACTGGAATCACGCCATATCCGCCTTATCCATCATTCGGACCACCGTATCCTAGCAGTAACTTCCCAGGATATCCTGGAACGAACGCTACGCCCTATCCGATGCCGCCAGTACCGTCTGCAAACTACCCATTGTACCCTCCAGACAATTCCAATCCGCCATACCCTTCCACTGGGGGTGGCTATCCCCCTTACACTCCTTCGCCAGTTTCTAGTGCTCAGGTAAATGTGAAATCTCGTAAAATAATGGTAGCTTGATGTTTAAAGATAACATTGACACTCATTCTTTTTATTGATTTTGTGGTAAAACAAACTACAAGGTTTTGATTTGAAAATTTACGTAGACGAGTAGTGTATCGGCTACAGGAACAATAGGGGAGGAGCATATCCGTGCCTCTCTGTTGTCCGCAGTGGAAGATAAAGTCCGTCGCCGCCTCGGGGACATGTACGCGCAGGCGCAAGCTGAAATGGAGACTTTACGACGCACTGCCAGTGAATTATCTCATGGCAAAACTAAGCTCGAAGACATTCAAAGGCGACTGGAGTCCGAACAGGTTAATTATGAAAACTTTTTCAAATACATAATTGTTCAGAAGGGAATTAATTATTATTATTTTTATAGGCTGAATTGGACAAAAACGTCAAAGTTTTGAAAGATAAAGAACGTGAATTGGAAGATGTTTTATCCAAGTTTAAATCCAACGATTCTTTCGACGTGGACGAGGCTGTAGTGACAACTGCTCCAATCTATAAACAGTAAGGCTCTTTGCAAAACTAATTTGAATAACGAAGTGTTTTTTTTATTATAGATTACTTTTCGCTTATGCGGAAGAAGCTGCGACCGAAGATGCCATATATTACTTGGGTGAGGGATTAAGGAGGGGAGTAATTGATTTGGACGTGTTTTTAAAGCACGTGCGTAGCCTTTCACGAAAACAGTTCATGTTGCGAGCGTTAATGGAAAAGTGCAGGCAACAAGCAGGCTTAGCTTAATGACAGAAGACTGTAAAACAAAGCATAATTCCTTATCTTCTTGTATAGACAAACCTAGGTTTCAATGCCTTTTTGTGTTTCTTGGTTTTCTGCCTCTGCAATGGAAAGTTCTGTGGAAAAAATATTAGTCTTTTTGTCTTATGCTTAAAATATCCCAAGTTCATTCGCTCCTTTTTTATGTTTAAAAGTCAAGCAGGTTTAAAAAGTTGAGGGCGACATGTGTATTTTGAAACGCTGGATACACACATTTACTCCTCTTTCACCACGCTGCTCTTCTCAGAGACGTAGATTCCATCCAAAAACTTACGGATATCCTTGTTCTTCACCTTAACAGACTGTTGGATAAAAGCGGCTGCGCAAATATAGGGATAATACCGATTGATGAGAATAATTTTGAACACTTAAGACTGGTGAAATATTTACCTGATTGGGATACGGCTTCTAAATCGTTTCCGGTCAAGATTAATTCGTCTTTCTGGGCGGTGGAGTTGACGACAGTTACGCCGGGCATCATCTTGACTTTTCGGATAAATTTCTCTCCCAAGAAGTTACGGATTTCTAAGGCGGTATTTGCTTCAGAAGTTACACAGTTGATGGGGAAATGGGCATAGACTGAGCGCATTTTGTACTCGAATCCCTTGGTCACTCCCCTGATCATGTTCTGGACGTGAGAGCAGACAGTGCGGACTGCAGCAATCTCTTTACGAGCTCCAAACCACTTGCTGACTTGCAACTCATCGGGCTTAATCATCTAAGAGAAGAAAACTTCATTGAATGTCAACTAAAAAAAAAATTATAAACTGTTACCTGCATATCTAAAAAGAGATGCTTGAAAGTTCTCCTGAGGAGACCACGGGGTCCCTTAACCGTGACCACACGGGCCTTAACTTTCACAGTTACCCCTTCAGGGATCTTCACGGTTTGGCTAACCAACACTTGCTTCATGGTAAAGCCTAATAAGAATTAATTTTCAATTTGAGGAACAGCATGTTATGGTTACCGGGATCCAATGTCACCTGGGCTCACGTTAGCAAATTAACACTTATTGGACAAACTTTTCACAAAATTACAATAAAAACTATGAACAGTACTCCGTAATGAACGTACATACAATAATTATCTAGATTTGATGCAAGATGAGCCCGATGACAACGGATAAATTAGGATTTTATCAAGCATTGCACAAACCTCTGAATGTTATGGCCGAAAAGGAGGGGCAGCGTTGCCACTCGCGTGTTTTGTTTTCGTTAACTTAACGTTACTTTCTACTAAAAAATAAAATTAAAAAATGCTGACTTCTATTAGTATTGACTGAATTATATTAGTAATATAATCTTTATATTTCAAAAGTGTATTATGTTTAATTTTTCAAACTGATTCTTACTGCGTTATTTTTTCCATTCATAGCCGAAACGCGAATCGGGAAAATATTTTTTTTAAAATCTATAAAGATATACTTTTGTTTTCTAAAACTATAAGACAAAAAACATAAAACACTACATAATTATTTAAATTCTTTGCTACAATTAATTTTATTTTTTTGGCATTTGGGCATACTGAATGTTGATACATTTCGTTTTCCAACTGCCCCTTTTCGAGCCTCGTCCATGCCGTGTCCCAGTTTCGCTTTGCGTCCCTATACGACCATATGGCGGGAGACCCGTGAGGTCCGAAACGGGGTTTCAGTTGCTTCACTTCCCAAAACGTGGCCGCGAGTAAAAGGAATAAGCCTGTGATGGCGGACGCTGTAACGCACGTGTGATGAAGTCCAGCAGCTTTATTTCTTTCCCCCTCGTGATTAGGATGCGCAGTGCTCCATTATACACGGTTTAATAGCTTAGTAGTTCCTTATATCAAATAGTGAGATTGAAATCGTCGCCACCACGCTCTCCAGTCCGTAAAAATCTTTCTCCCAAGTGAGTTTTCTGGACGTGGAAAAAGTGTGGTTGAACCGAACATGGCGTCTGGAGAGACGTTACCTCTCCTTTCTCCTTCAGTAATACAAGTTCCCCAATCATTAAACCAGAATAACAATAACTCTCCTCAGATTAGTGACTTAAAAGCCCCAAGTGACACTATTATGCCAATCGACCAGTTTTCAGCTAAGAACGCTTCAGGTGCATCAGGAGCACCTGTTATTGAACTCGCTCCTTCAAAAAGTTCAGCTGATGCTGAACAGCTGGAAGAGGACAACCCTGAAGCTGACGAAAACGGAGCCGAGAGGAAAAAATTCGTCGCAGCACCTTTGCCGAAAATCAATCCTTGGACCGTAAACAGCAGTGCTGCATCTGTCATCGTGGGCCAGAAAAAACCTCTCGGGAATGCCAAACAAGTCCAGCACCAACCCAGCCGAGCTCATGCATCAGCTCAAACTCGTCCGAAAATCTCTTCAGAACCGCCAGCACAAGACAAGCCTCCGATTCCGGCCCCCTCTGCTCCCCCAGCTTCCAAATCGCTGCCTCATCAAGGTATTTAAACCCTTTTCAAATCGCTCATTTTCGCTTCGTGCTCCTTGTCGTTTGTTCTATATCAATTCTTCTCCTCTTTCCGAACTAGGGGCTAAGCTTAAAATTGCGATTGAGACAAAAAACGCAAGAAAACCTTGAAGCGAAATTTTCAACGTTTTTCGAGATTTGCGCAATCCGAAACTGTAATTTGCGTTGTTGGCGGGCATGGTTCTAAGAAAAAACAAGTTTTTGGCTACCTTCCATCACTATTCCTTCCACTGCCTTCTCGCGCTTCTTTATGCTATCGCCGCTTTCTTAAAATACCCTTCCATACCCAAAAGATCTTTCAAGAAAAAGAACAAATGCGTCGTTTTCTATGTCCCCAGGCCGTAATTAAGAGCTTTAACCCACATTTTAGTAACTAAAGAAAAAGAACCAAATTTGCATGTAGGGAAACGCGGGCAAATTTTGTTCAACTTGAAAGGAAACCTGTTTGGTGATTTTAAAGTTTCGTCCATGATCTTGTCACTGAAGAAAACGTCTCCCTCGATTGTCGACGTCAACCATTCGACTTGGTTAATGGTTTCTGGACGATGCGGGAGAGCTGACGATAAGTAATGGCGAACGTGTGTGTTGCCTTGTGGTCGGTGGTTTTCGGGTTTGTAATCGAGCATTTGTCCTCACCAGCCTTAACCCTTTCGAAAAAGAGTATCAAATTCATCCCTCAGACGCGTTTGTGGCCTCGTTTCTGGAAGGTGCAGCGTTAGACCGGGGTGTTATTTCGGATTCTCGGGAGGATATAACGTAGGAAGTTCATATGATTCGAACGATACAAGTGGGAGAGACACATGTTCCAGTTCTCATGCTGATTGGCTGATCGCCATTTTTTCCACTTGTTGAGTTTCCAACGTTTTGGGATATTTGTGATTCTTTTCATTGAAATACCTGCGTTGGAAAGGGTTAACCAAACTGGAACTAATTCAAGTGTTTTTTATTTTGTTTTTGCGTTTCTGTAGTGAAACAAACTCCCCCTGTGGCCTCCCAACCAACTATTATTAAAGCGTCCACGCTGGATAAGAGGAAAATTAATGTTAAGGTAACTTAATTTGCCTCTTGCGGCGTTTGTCTAATTTGCTATTTTTTAAATTCCAGGCAAGCGACTTTAGCGATGTTAATGACTGGCCTACGTTAGGTGAAGTCGCCATGGCTGATGTAAGTGAAATTAATTGGATTTCCGAACGTGGTTTACTTAATTGAATGATTTTTTTTATGGTATAGAAGCCAGCGTTGCAAACTACTCAAGAGAACAGGGAACGTTCCACTTCTCCTTCGTCGTCGTCGCAGTCGTCAGAACGTAGTAGCGGCAATGTAGGGTCGAAAAAGACAGGTTTGGATTGGAGCGAGCCTGTCATTCAAGAGGAGTTGGAGGAAGGCGAGATTGTAAGCTCGGATGACGAGAACGTGTCCAGTCAAAGAAAAGGACAGCAACAAAAAAGCAGCAGTAGTCATCCGGTCAAAAAAGACGAGAAAAAGAAGTCGCCGATTCCGAGCAGAGTGGCACGAGATGGAAAGGAGAACCGAGAAAGCCAAGAAACTAAGAAGAAAGGACCAAAACCGCGTTGGGTGCCAATGGACATTGAATTGCCCAAACGTGGGAAAAACAAGCCTAGGGAAATCGAAAGCAATCGAAAAGGTAAATTGATTTTTCTTGTAATATATGCGTATTTTTTTTTATTTTTTTTTTACTGATATGGTCTTGGTTATGACAAATAACACATTATGCTTGCTTTCGAATTATGACAGCGAAACTGCCTAGGTTTCTTTCCTCGAAAGTGGAGTCCGTCTTTTCGTTACGGATAAGAAATGATAGTTTCAATTTCTTATCTTTTTGGTGGGGAAAGAACGCAAATAACGGACCTTTTGGGTTTTACCTTGGTTTGTCTGTAATCTAGAAGGGTAAACTTTCGTAGAATAATAAGATCAACTTAATTTACATATTGATGATGGCGTACTTCAAGCGAGTTAAAAGTGTTTGCTGCCAAAAAAGGTTGGTTAGTTGTACGATCCAAAAAATTCTGAGTTAGTTTTCAAACCAATCAGATTGCGCTTCACAGCACGCTCAACGCCATGACGCTGTTACCAAGGGAACGTTTCGCCTTTCTTGGCCCAATTTTTTTCATTATCTGCTAGGAGGCGCTAAACACAGCGAAGCACTTGACTTCGAAGACTGCTACGTAGTAGACTAGCAAACTAACTTCGAACAACTAACAAGTTCACTACTTAGGCGGAACGTTAGAAGTCAACATCCAAGTAGACTATGTAGTCCACAAGTGTTTTGACGGTCGGATCAAGACTTTATATTTTTAATGTATGAAGTGAAAGTAAAAAAGATGAAATAGGAATATAGTGGAAACTACTATATATAATTATTAAAATATATTTGCGATCTGACGTATAAATCAGGGTCTGTGGTAGTCTTAATTATTGAAATTAATATTTCTTTAGACGGCAATGGAAATGAAGCCCTGAATGACCGTGCCCCCTCACGCAACACTCGCAGCTCACGTAGCTCACGCAATCGCAATCGTCTACGTAATCGTTCTAACCCAGGGCGTCCCCGTCCCGCCTCGGACCATCTAGGAGCAGATTTAATCGCCGCCAATGGTCTCGAATACCCCGTTATGCCTACCGCCTACCTAGCCGACTACGGCAGCCAAGATTCGGCCTTTGTCACGCCTTTCGTGGCCCCTATTGCTACGCCCTACTATGCTTACGCCAATGGCTTTGCACCCACTCCTGACAGCAATACAGCCATCAAAGATTTCGTTCGGAAACAAGTGTAAGTCATACTTACTTTACTTTTTTTTTATGATGGCGTCCCAATAAATAGCAATTTATTAGTAAAAAGATTTTTTTTATAGGGAATACTATTTCAGTGAAGAAAACCTACAACGAGATTTCTTTCTCCGACGAAAAATGGACTCTGAAGGCTATTTGTCTATTTCGCTGATTGCATCGTTCCATCGTGTGCAGGCATTGACCCAAGACGTAAACCTGGTGATTCAAGCGCTCCAAGAATCACAGGTTTTGGATATTAAAGATGGAATCAAAGTCCGGACGTTGAAAGAACCCGAGAAGTGGCCCATTGTAGCCTCCTCCACCTTAGGTTTACACGCCTTGGTACCCTTCATTGTCCCTAACGTAGGACCGTCTTCGACTACTATTAACGCTCCTGCGCAAACCAACGGCCCCTCTGTTCCTGAAACTCAAGAAGAAATTCTGAACCCTAATGTAGCCGAATTCGTACCTACGCCAGGATCCAACGAAGCAGCCACCGGAAAAGGTTAAAAACTTGAAAACAAATTGAACAACACGTCATTTGCATGAAAAAATTTGGAAATGGGACAAGAAATTGTCTTCCGAAAGGCCTATTTGAAAACAGACTTTTAATCTATTTAAAGGTTTGTTGCACATATGCCGAAATTAATTTGTTCTTGTGTGGAAAAGCGAGAAGTTTTTTTCGACTTCTCTTAGACCACGAGTGCACAATTTTTTGCAGTGTTTCTGTTTTTGAATATTTTACATGTTTTCGTGATGGTAAGCGTGAGCACCCAAATTAATATGGTCTTTTTAGTAGGTGCATCGAAGCCGCCCACGGGATTGGTGAACGGCTTGAAGAGCGAGGAAGATCATTGGACCGAAGTGAAGCGAAAAGCTCGCGAGAAGAACGGACCACGATCTCGCACTACTTCTACTTCCCGAATTACGACCGAAGACCGAGAAGAACTGGATTTCCAGTTTGACGAAGAACTGGAAGTCGCGGTACCTGCTGTTAAGCAAAACACCTTCACGGACTGGTCCGACGATTCGGATTACGAGGAAATAAGCGACCATGAGATCAACAAGATTCTAATCGTGACCCAAACTCCAGGAGCTGGTATTGGTACTGGTACCGGTACCGCTTCTGCTGCCGTAAGCACAGCTCGTCCCCCCAAACATGAAGGATATGATCGCACAGGGGATTGGACCACTCGAGTGAAAATGACGCAGGAATTGGCATCCGAAATTGACGATGGGTTGCAGTATTACGAGCGAGACTTGTGGGGCGATTATGAATGGGTAAAAAATATCTTTAAAATAATATTTGAAAAAAAATATGCTAATTAAAACTCCTGCATTGTATTAGTCTGCACCTGCAACGGGATCGTTCAAGACGGTCAATCTCATCTCGAAGGAAAATTTTGAGAAAATGGTGCCCAGATCCCAGAAAATGCTGAACCGGGATGCTCCTCCCCCTCCCCCACCGCCTTTAAACACGCCCGTGACGACTTCAACTTCCGTACCTACTGAAATGCCACGCCCTTCCTCAGCCAACCGGGGCAGAACCAACAAGACCCGAAGAACCGCCCCTCCAGCGGTTCCACGCTTTTATCCAGTCACCAAAGCCTCCCAGCCGCTGGATGAGCAAACGCCTCGTAAAAGGAAAACCAGACATTCTGATAATCCACCTGTCGAAGCTCATGTGGGCTGGATTATGGATGTTAGGGAGCATCGCCCTAGGACAACCTCCGTTGGGTAATAAATTTGCCACACTTTTATGCTCTTTTTATGCCAATTTGGCACTTTTTCCCATCTTAGGAGTGGCACGAGTCCTTCTGAAGGACATCTTTCGAGCAGTTTGGGCTCCAATTCGGGTTCTGTGCCCCAGGCATTACCCGTGTTCCAACATCCGTCTCATACATTGCTCAAGGAGAATGGGTTTACCCAACAAGTGTATACGAAATACCACGCTAGGTGTCTCAAAGGTGGGAAATACCTTTAAAAGATGATTTATTTTTTTACAGATTCTTACTTAATTCATTAGAACGCAAACGATTGGGCATTGGACAGTCGCAAGAGATGAACACGCTGTTCCGTTTCTGGTCGTTTTTCTTGCGCGAAAACTTTAACCGCAAAATGTTTGAAGAATTCCGCAAACTGGCACTGGAAGATGGCGCTGAGGGTTATAGATACGGCGTTGAGTGCCTGTTCCGCTATTTTAGCTATGGATTGGAGCGAAGATTCCGGCCGGATATTTACCAGGTGTTTCAGGATGAAACAGTTCGCGATTACGAGAATGGTGAACAGAAATTAAACATTTTTAAATTCTGCTTAGAAGTTTCTAATATTGAATCATTCGATGGGTTTAGGACAATTGTATGGATTGGAGAAGTTTTGGGCTTTCAAAAAGTACTACAAAAACAGTCACAAGCTTACAGTGGAACCGAAACTGCAGGAATATTTGGCCAAGTTTAAAACCGTTGATGATTTCCGGGTACTCAGACCCGAATATAGCAGACCACGCCTCATGAATCGAAGAGTACGATCGGAATCCGAATCGGTGGCTGACGCAAGGCAATGGCAGCAACAGCCACCTAAACGGGTGGGTTCTGGCAGAATCCGCAACAATTCGGGCGGAGCACAGAGCCAACCTAAAGTGATCGAAAGTATTCACGCTCCCAGGCCGAATGTGCCGTTCCAACGTCGTGAGCGTGTGCGTTCGCAGAGTTTTACGGATGAAACTGTGACGGTTCGGGAAGGAAGTAAAGCTAATATTGAGGGCAAAACAGTCGGCAATTGCAAGCCAGTTAAGCCTTAATTTTTTTCTTTCCTTATTAATATTTTTTTCTGTCAATAATATTAAAATTAAAACGCAAGAGTTTTTTGAGTTATGGATTGTGATAATTTGACGGCGAGAAAAGATAGTTGAGCTGAGCTAAGTTTAAACGAGTCAGAATCTTGCAGAAGAGTTCAACACTTGGACATCCCCTAGATTTAGTGATTCAACGTATAAATCTTCAGTTTTGGAATTTTTCTTTCAAGTTTTTTGAGTTTCCAGTGACTCGTGCCTTTCCAGATGTTTCTTTTTCCATTTTTTTAGGTTGCCAGGCCGATTAGTAGCAGAAAGCTTGGAAGAAAAAAAACAATGTGAGAGTTAAAAGAGTGTTTTGCCGCAAAACAAAAAAGAGGCAAAAGAAAGAGTATTTTAGAACTGACGAAGCGAAACGAATGAATTATGCGCTACGGAGGTTAAAAAAGGGAAAACTTTTGTAAATAACTTGTTTCTTGTGCTATGCTAAAAACTGTCAGAGCTTTGGATTTATTTTTTGTCGCATACTTTGTAAAGGGTGTCAGGTTCAATTTTTGTGGCTCTTAAATAGTTCCATTTAGTCCAAGTTTAAAAAAGGGTAGGCAAGGGTTTTTGTTTTGTTTTTCTAAAAGAAGACTACAAGATAATTTAGGTTTAGATTTTCCAGTTAGCGTGCACGACAAACGGAGCGATTTCCACTATTTGAACTTGGCCACGCCTCTAATGTAATGCGTAGCCGTTAGGGGCAGTTAGTTGGCGCGTTGGTCTAAAATACAGATGCGAGATTCACTGTTGTGCAAAACAAAAAAAGTAGTGAAAATTGGACAGGAAAACCCCTTCTGTCAGTCATCCGCAAGCGAAGGGTAAATACTAAGCATTTTTTTTTTTCGGGGGAACTGGAAAAGGAGATTCGAGATATTTGTTCTTTTTTTTGACAACAGTGTGCATGGTTTAGTTTTTTTTTAAATACTGATTGGACTTGTTTACCACCACTATTCTGCGTTAGATTTGGCCAAAGGTTTTGGTTCACTCCCTAAAAATTGGCTCTGCTCTTGGTTGAAAAGCTTAAAAAAAAAGATTTTTTTTTGTAAATTTGTCCCCCCCCCCCTTTTTCACACTCTGTAGGTAATTAGCCATTTAATTTACTAGGTTGAAGGTGGGGTTTTCAAGTGTGGTTTCATGTACTGTAAACGACTTGAATTTTTTATGGTCATTCTTAGTATTGTGAGAGGATTTGAAACTTAAAAGATGGAAAAAAATAATAAAAATTTATAAAATTTTAAATCTTTCGTTGTCTCCTCTTAATATGTTGCCTTGTCTTCTGGTAACCAGCGTATATGATCTTGGATTTACTTGTTCCAGGATTTTCAGTCAAGCAGAAATGACGAATGGTGCTAATGAGGGACTGGAAGCTGATGACGAGGTCGCATTACAACAATATCCATAAAGCTGTAGAGAAACGGTTCTGCAGCTTGTCGCTTCGCGATAGCCACGTGCTCTTGTCATCTAGCAAGTCTTGAGGCTAGGTTAAAGGTCAGTATTGGCCCGTTATGCCAGGCCGACGTGGGGCCACGTCTTCACTTGCTTGCTCTGGGTACTCAATATGTGCTGGTTTCAACTTTGACCTAACTTTATTCGAATCAGGTTTACACTTCCGGACTGCCCATTGATCTCCCTACAGAAAATTATAGTCTGAATGATTTGGAAACGTATTCGATTACATCCACTTTTAAGTTTCAAAACTGTCTGCTAAGACCTCTTTGCACTCCGCTTCAATATTTCCTAATTAAGTCATTTTTTTAATCAATTCAAGTTTTTTAAGCTTTTTAAGAAAGTGAAATATACCGTAAAATACGGCATAATTCTTTTTACATCCCTAAAACATAGAATCGCGATTATTAACTAAACATTATGTTAAATTATGGTAGCTGTTTATTGTATGGAATCCCGGCCACGGGAGTGTGACCTAAATGCATGTATGACTGTGACGAAATACTATATAGCGGATAGGAATAAACACTTTCAGAATCTAGGTGAGCTAAGCGTAGATTCCGAGATAGTTTATACGTCTACGTAACCTTGTAAAGATTTTATAAATAACTTCGGTTTTAAAGGATTGCGGGTAGTAGCGAAGTGGGTATAATTTGTGTTTGGGTTCGGAAGTAGTGAATTGAAGGCGTCGGGAGACCCAAGTTCGAACCATTTTGGGACAGTTTATAGTACTTGTTTCAGTGTTTTTTAACCTTTTTAAGTGTGGAGAAAAGGGTTTTTGGTTTTTCATACCGAGTATTTGTATGGTGTCCAGTTAAGGGGGCCCTTTTCGGATAAACTTTTAAGATTGACGGAGACGGGAAAGCGAAAAGTTTAGGGTGGCATGAACTATATAGAGTCAACAGTCCCAAAGTCGTGTATAGGACCGTATAGTTTTCTAGTTTATGGCAGGGAAATTGTTACATTCTTGGGGTCTTCTTCGTCTCTTCTCCGGTAGTTTAGACAAACAGGCGGAGTCAGGCATTAGCTTACATATACAAACTGTCACCCTGTGTGAACGTCGGCTTCTCTCTCTCTCTATGTGTGTAGCTGTATTTTAATACTCTGAGTTGCAAGTTTGAAAGGAGATGCTAGACTTCGGGAGATAGAAGAAGCAACCTTAACCTATTTTTTTTTCTTCTGTTTTCAAGAGGCAAAAATTTTAATTTGGTTCATTTTTTAAGGTTTGAAGGTTGTCCCCCAAAGATTGTTGGACGCATGTAAGTTTTTTTCCCCAAAAAAGGGAAGACAAATGTGCTCGTTTTCAGCAACGAGGAATTTGAAACGACGTTTTATGGCAGGGAGGAGGGGCCGCCACTGTCTCCTACAGAACATGGGTACTGGCGCCTATGCAAGGTGCCACTTTTTTGTTGGGTTTTAAAATGTGAGGATTAGTCTTTTCTACTATTAGTTTTTAATTGTGTGGTTTTATATAGATTAACATCTTCGGATTTGAACCAAGTGAGATTTAAAATATTAACAAACGGTCAGAAATTACAATTGCGTAAAAGCCCGAAATTGTTGCAATAAGAAATTTCTACGTTTGTTGCAGTTTTAGGGGTTTGACGGGCTAAATGAGTTGAAGTGTGGGTCTGCTAATTGTAGGCGACAGAGCAGCAGACGTCGCCTGCCCTTTCGCTATTTGATCCGTTTGTCGACGTTAAAAATGCGCCGACTTGCGGAGAAATGCCTCCCTCCGCCCCCTTTTCGCCAACTTTTCCTCTTGTCCTCTTGAAAAATAATAAAAAAGAGAAACTTAAGAGAGAAGAGAAGAGGAAAAAAACAGGAAGACGTGTATACGACCACCAATTTAGACAAGAATGATTAGGTTACAAGGTTTACTATTACCAAAGTTCCCATATAACCGTACATGTATGTCTCTTCCCCGTATGTGAAGACAAGGGGGCAAAAAAAAACGGGCAAAAGAGATTAGAACATACTTTTTTTCGGGTTTTCAGTCTGTTACAAAATGGCTAAAACGTTTTCCAAGTACTTTGGTCTGGCACTTTAATGTCTTCATGGAATAGTTGTGGGTACTTTCTCGTTGGCATTTTCTGCCCTAAACAATGTGTACTTCAGGGTGGGTTAGTGTATTCTTTCGTGCGTTAAAGTCTTAATTTCTTCATTTCTAGCTTCACTTTGTGGGGTTTTTCATCCCTTCTTGGAGGATTAAAAACGGCGGAAGCTTGCACGTAGGGGTAGGTCGTCCCCATCACAATTATTCTGGTGTGGAAGCTTGTCATTACGGCTGTAGTTTCAACTTCCAGGTCTGTTATTATCCTGTGGCGCATAGCTGCACATCTCGCCTATGTTGAAACAACGTCAATCATTTCCTTTGCGGTTAGAAACAGTGAAAGCTAAACGGATTAGTTCTATTGAATATAACTAATACTAATAATAAATCTGAAATTATTCATATAAGTTACAGTAAGTTAAAAAAACACAGGTATTGTTTCAAGTTTTTAGATCGAATTTTCAAAGCGTTGGTAAATGTATTTACAGGTTCTGTGCACTATTCACATCCAGGGGAAAACGGTTACAAACAACACTTAAAACAGTCTTAAAAACTTGATTGAGAGTTTGTAATTACATCTAGAGAATGAAGGGGGAGGGGCTTCTGATAAGATACGAATTACAACAAATTTGGATTGAACAATTTGGGTTGGGTCGTAATAACTGTGTCACTGTTTGAGTTCCAAGGCCCAAACGTGGTGCGGCCAACCTGTTCGTCCTTTGCTTCGCTTATTGTCGTTCGCCTGTTTCAAAATAGAATTGCGGAAATTTAGGAAATCACTCTCCGCAAAATTTAAGGGGGAAAATTATGTAGGGGAATAGTTGGTAATAACTTACCATTGCTGCGTCGGCGGATGTGCTGCGTCGTGATGTGGGGGAAGACGTGTTGCCGGAGTCGTCCTATAAAACAAGTCGAAAGCGGGAAGAGAGTGGCCGTAATTAGTGACTTGCTAGTTTTAAGACAAATGATATCTCTATTTCCCCTTAGCTTAGGTTTGTTCAAACGAAAGCGAAAAAGGAGATCAAAGTTTGTCGATAAGCTGTAATTTGTCACCCTCCCAAGCGGGTGAAAAAAAAGGTTATTTTTGCCTGTGCAAATAACGCTGGCTCAAAAGCTTAATGACAATGGTTTCGGTGGGGGAAAACCTGGTAATTGATGCGAGAGATCCTCAGAAGAAGTTCGTGATGTGGGGGGGCTTTTGAAAAGAGAAGGAAAAACGATCCTTTGGCCCCCAACTTTTAGCTACTATATAACCTCACTAGCCCCTCTTTTGTAAAACAAGAGCTAGAACAAATGGAAGGGAGTGTTAAGTACACAGGAAATGGGATCCCAAGAACCTGAACTAGACATGTTCATCTACAAATACAAAACCTCCGAAACCGGACAGCCAAAGGTGATTCGACAAACTGATTATCGCACCTGAGTCTTTTGTCGGCGCTTTTGGTTAGTAAAGGAGTATCTATACTCAAACGTATCTTTACCAGTAATCTTTGGTACAACCTGGTTGTCTACCCGTATTTCGAAGTATACCATTTTATAGCTTTTACAATAGATTGGCGTTGCGGAATCTAATTATAAATGTTGAAAACAAACTTAAATTGAATTGCAAGTAATTTAATAGCTTGGTAAATATATTGCAATGTGGCACGTTTGTGAAGAGAACTAAAGAGTGAAAGAAGAACGAAAGAAGATTAACTTTCATTGATTTCTTTACAGATTTTTTATTTTTTTTACCTGGTAGTGTCGACTCTCCTTGCTCCTTTCGCTCTTGCTTCTTCCAATTTCTGCCCGAAAAGGAGTTTCGGCTTCACTGCCGGCTTCCAAAACGCCCATCAGGTAAGAAATATAGGACGTTGCTAAGCGTAACGTTTTGATCTTGGACAACTTAGTATCGGAGGGGACGTTAGGGATGCAATCTCGCAAATCTGTGAAAGCATTGTTGATGGACATGGTTCGCCGCCGTTCTTTCTTGTTGGCGGTATTGCGGCGTTTTACGACGCGCACTCGAGTGCCACCAGGAAAGGTCTCGTAGGTGACGGTGGCCGTGGTAGTCGCATTACTGGCGTACTCGTGGCCCTGGCAAGGGCCAATGCATTGGCACGGACTTCCGAAAGGGCTCGTAGTGGTGTAAGTGCCACTCAACGGCGGGGAATTAGCAAAATCGTGGCCAGTGGAAGACAATTCCGGGTTCTGATGCACATTAGGACTATTCCAGGCCCAGGAATTGTAGAAATTCTGCCCCGTTTCCACTGGCTGTATGGTCGAGGCTGGCGGATTGTAGTAGTTCGAATACATATCCCCACCAGACATTGGATTGGCGTAACCGCTCACTAAACTCATGGCACTTCTGTAGTGTAGAAGTTGGCTGTCAATAGCGGCAAACTTTCAACTATGAAAATTTTCAAGAGTGAAAATTTCCTAACAATGAAAGTTACGTTTTAAAGAGGGCACTTTTAAAGGTCGTTTTCTTCTCTTTTTCCGTTCTAATCGGATTCAAAGAGGAACGTTTTTCTTCGCCTAACACAGTTCGTTCGAAGTTTTCGGAGAGAGTAACGCTCTTTCCGCTCTGCAGTCTTCCATTTAACACCCTCCTGCGCGCTGCAGCGTGAATAGCGGGAGCGTTGCCCATTGGCTGGGACGGAAGGAACACTAATAGTTCGGAACCTTTCCCCGCTTCTTCATTGGCGCTAGGGAAACTCCAATGCTAAAGCTGCGGGAGTTGGTTTAATGTGCACGCAAGGTATATACATGCCCCGTGTGTCTGCGGCTTTAAGGGGAAAAACAGCATAACTTTCGGCCGCAGACATTCATTATGTCTCGGCATACAGTGTGGCCTCTTCCATCATTTCCCACTAATTTGAGACTCTGGAAAACCTTGCCAATACACATTCCCAGTACTTGGCCATGGAGACCTTTTTCAGCTCGTAACTCAACGTACTTGTGTTTTCTAAAGTTTCAAGTTAGAATGCAAACTTTAGCTTGCTTTTAGTCATATTTGTTTCATTCATTCGCCTTATTTAACTTTAAACTTCCCAAGACGCTTGCCGAACTCGTGCTGATTCATAATGATGAAAGCCTCCGATGATGAATTATGAATTATGAATGCCTCCGATGAAAGATTAGATAGCACAGTACAGGTTTCGGGTATATAGGTTAATACGTAAACTTGTATATGGTGGTTTCCGTTGCATTGATTTAACTATAATAAGTCATGGTCTAACTTTCAATTGAAGGAAATGGAAATGAATTAGGGTTTAAGAACGCTTAGTTTAGCTTATTTCTGATCTAGGTTATAAGATGAATGTAACATTTGAAAGTTAAAGAAAGAATTTGGAGAAATAATGTAGGCTTCCTTGGAACTGCAACAACATCAGTTTCTGTTAGAATGTCATAATTTGAGTAAGAAATTGATCCAGGAGGACAAGTTAATGGTTCGTGTATGTTTTATTGCTGTTTGTGTTGGGACTTCACTTGCTGCGACTTTATGTATACACTTTGCACTGTATTTCTTGCTTTCTTGTTGTACTCCTTTTCCGCGTTTTCTCCCAATGACAAATTGCGGCGTCTGGTAGTTCTCGCATTGGGGAAGGGTCAGAGTTCAGGTGAAGGCTCATCAACTCCCCAACACATTCAGAATAACATACAAACAACAGTAGAGGATAAGTTCACTCTTATTAAGTAAGCAAAAAGGCGTTTTCCACCTGAAAGTTTTAAACTCCCGAACTAAATTGATAAGGGGTCCTGTTTATTTCAGAATAAGCCGCTACTGGTAGAGCTATTTGGTGGTGTGGAGCTTCCCACGCTGTATATATATATGTATGGTACACTCTGAGAAAACTCATATCTGACTTTTGAAAGCCTATGTTCTTCGAAAAGTTGAAGTGTTATGGGTAATGGATCGCGAGTCAAGTGCGTGGTCTAACATATGAGGCTTTTGGGATCCTGGAACAAGTTATATATCCGTCCATTTTTAGTTGCGCCAAAGGAGAAGGAACTTTCTCGAGACATTTTTTAGGATCGGATAAGATAATTTGCTCTTAAATTTCCTTTCCTGTTTTATAGATATTGACTCATTTCCTTCGGAGAAATAAAACGCAAACTGTTCTCAGAATATAAGTGTGCAAAAATTTGTCTCTGCACTCCCAACGTATAAACCGAACGCATGCACACGTACACACACACGGAACTTTTCCGCCTTATTCTCTTACCGTGCATTGCAACTGACAGCTGACGAAAAGCAGATGCCTCCGTTCTTCAACCTTTTTGGTTACTTTTTGCTTAATTTATATTTCGGGGAGTTTTTCGTTGTGCTGTGGAACCTTATTTTTTTATTTACTCGCAGTAATAAAGACAACACAAGTGTGCCCTTTCGCTCTTTTTACTCTTTTTTAAACAAAGTTTTAATCAGATGATTACACTTTGCAACCACAACAAGGATACTTTTTGTTGCGCGTTTTTCTCAGACAGCTCAGGTTTTAAGGGAATGAAATGTTGGAATGCAGGGAGCTGAGGTAATAAATTAGGACCCCTTTAATATGGCAAAGCAGGCTAATGAAGAACATAATACCGGAAGCTTGTTTGTCGGTTAGGGGAAGTTAATATAAAAAATGGAAGAAAAAAATAAGTTTTATGTGCTGGGTCATATGAGAAGAATAGAATGTTGTTTGCAATGGAAACCTAAAAGCTTGTATGTGACAGTTTTTTAAAAGACAGAGTGGGGCTAAAAAATGCATGTTATTTTGATGTATACTATAATGTTGGAGCATCTATTTGCGCAAAGTTTGTTGTTCTTAATCTCTCGACCGCGGTAAGTTGAGATATTTCTTTCGTTACACAAGTTTTTCGGCGTCCAGAAGCTTCTTTTGCCCACCCACGTTGGGCAATTGAAACTTTTCCACTTGCGTAATAAACTTGTTTAGAGTTTGTTTATTAGCACAGTTATAATTCCATCGAATCTTCTGGGTTTTTTTCTTCTTGATCAACTGCGTCATGGAACTTTGATATTTTAGCTAACGAGGTTCAGCAATCTAACGTTTTAAAGCTCTTCAGTCGTGTCGCAGTTGTCATGTGGCGAAAGCCTAAAGAACCAAAGAACTGATCCTTGATCGTTCCTCCTATTCCTTTGGGAGAGAAATGGAAGAAGGAAGATGAGGCCTGGGAAATTCCGTTTGGGCTGCTCATTGCCCTTTTTGCCGCTGACTGATAAGGGCACTCGATGACAACTTCCATCAACTAACGTATTCGTTGCCCCGGTTGTAGGAGGCGAAAACGAAGGATCTTGCGAACCGTTTCGCTTGTTGTTTACAATTCGGTAAGTCTGAGGAAAAGCGCCGATGCTGGGGGTTTGGCAAAAAGATTCCAATTTTCATTGTTGAGCGTGTTTTCCTAAAACTGGAGCGAGCACGAAGGTCGTGACAACTTACTTTTCTTTTTGTTTACAATAGGATAAACTAAAGCCAAGAATCAAGAGTATATAACTACTACGAACCTACGAGCCTTCATTGTTGGCTAACGTTCCCGTAAACGTGGAGGAAAACGTGAAAACAAGAACGATGATGGAAAGAGGACGTGTGATGTTGCGATTCAGTGTTGTTTACATTTGGTAGACTATTAAAAAGCTAAAGATGTTTTGACGATTTCATTCGTGGGGATATCTAGATTGTTGGTACATTGACTTTTGGAAAGAAGCTGAAACTAACACCTGAAACTGCCAAGTTTACAACGTAAACATCAACCCAAGTTGCGTTCGTAAAGTCGTTTCTGGACTCGAGCTTATTTGCATTAGAGAGGCAAATGATGTTAACACAAATATATAGATCAGACCTTCTACAAAGACAGGGGATTGTCCTCTTATGTACCCCAACGCGTCTAAAAAAATTCCCAATGGGAAGCAGCTTCCTGGTGCGATGTTGGGGCCGGTAAAAGTACAAAAGTTTCGCCATGAGCCGCTGCTCGTAATGTTTATAAACAAAACTCGCCCCTTTTTTTAACAGTATCTTTTCCCCATGTCCCCTTGTGGAAAAGCAAGAAGACGATGAAGAAGTCCTTTTATGATCCGACTTTTGCCTTGACCTGAACAAGTCTTCATTATAAAGGGGTCCCCCACCAAAACTTTATAGAGAATCCGAAGCTTTGGACACAAACTGATTGCTAAGAGTCCTAAACTGTTAGGGGGTGACCGGCGCCTCCTTTGGGGTGACAAATGAGTGTCGGTCGAGGCGGCGCCAAGGATCTCCTTACCAAAAACTATCGCTTTACTTTTTTCGAGTTTTTTTGCTCTACTTTCTTCCCCATCGTTTTAAAGCCCTATATCGAAGTAGATCCAATAGGCCTAAATTGCTCAAGGAGGGGGGGGGATTGGTTTTAAAGGTTTGGGAGGCCTAACGGTTAAACATGTAAGAGCACTTTGCGTTTCACTTAGTGGCAATTAGAACCGCGGTTGTATACTCAAACCCAATTGAGGGAAATTGTCTCGACAACTGGTGTGACTTTCATCTTACGTCTCCAAAAAATTTCTTTCCATTTTTTTTTTGGCGGGAGGAGGCGGGGGTATCATGTTTTCAGGCCTCCCAAGTTTTCGCGCGTAAAGGAAATTTTTGTGAGGCATTTTTTGTGCTAATCTTTCCATTGCTTGTAGAAGGGTATTGTGGAAGGGTTTCTGGGTTTTGTCACGACGTCCACGTGCATGGATGACAGTCTCGGGGGGAAAGCTTGGGCTGCAAATGAGCACTAAAAGAGCAAACAACGGGGATGCTGGGGAAACTGCCAGGGGCGCGAGTTCATTTAGCAGATGCATTGATGATTATCTGCACCCGCGATGTTTACGAGGCCGGCGTCTGGACGTTTATAAAAGGGGGCAGGGGGGATATATCAAGTGTATTGGCTCGGCCACGTGCAAGTCTTCCTTGTGCCAACTCTTTGAGGAAGCACTTTAATACGTACTATTTTTAAAAAGCGGATGATTTAGTATTGTTCTCTTCCCCGGATTATAGTTTTATCGTTCGGAGGATTGAAATTGGAAACTCTTCCAACGAGACATTGCAGTAAAAGGTCGCGTGGATAGGAAATTTATGGTAATGCATGAGTTTTGTGGATTTTGGGGGGCCAAAATGGAATAAACCTGTTTAGGTTAAAGGGGTCGAAGGGGAATCAAGTTCAAGTTCGACACCCTAAAACAGCGTTTACTTGCTAGGACGGACTTTATGGCTTAAAACGAGGGAAAAAAGGGAGATATTGGATGCCAAACGTCTTTTTACCCTTCATTGGAACGTCAAGATGGTCCCACTTGACCTTTGACTGCTCTGATTTGGACGGGTTTTTAAGGTTTTGCTCGTGTTTTGGGGGATCTATATAGCAAAACTCTGAGTTAATGAAATACAGAAGGATATGGCACACGAAAGGGAATTTTTGGAAAGTTGTGTGTGCTCCCAAAAAATGCGGAAGTGTCCAGGAAATAATTATCGGAATCGTGTGCGCTATCCGGTACCAAGATTCCGACATCATGTGGACCTTAGAAAGACTTTGTGGAAAGTCCAAGTTATTGCTTCAATATGGTAATATTTTCACTTTTATTTTCTTGCATTTTTATAGCTTTAACTGTCATTTTTAAAGCTTACATAATTATTATTTCTATAATTTCTTGTTAGCAATTTAGTAATATATCGTGTATCTCTCTTTCCGGGAAAAGCATTGTCGCAAGTAGTAATCCGGGTTGCAACCCATGGCGCATTATTTGTACTATACTGTCCAAAAAAAACGAGTATAGGGGAACCACAGTGGTTTAATCCTTACTCCATGGGATTAATTAAAAACTGCTCATTTTCAACCGGTTTGTCTAAAACCAAACCGAAACTTACAGAAAGAGGAATCCGTTTAACCCTGAGCTGGAGGACAGAGAAAATACTCATACAGAAATACATTAGGATTATACTTTTCTTCGTTTCGGTTCGGTTTTAGAGAGGAGCAGGTTCGAAATGAGCCATCTTTAATTAATCCCACGGGTAAGGATTAGACCATTGTGGTTTCCCTATACTCGTTTTTTTTGGACAGTATAGTACATTGTGCAAGTTTGTGATCCTTTGTCGTCATATAATGTGTTGTGCAAGATCGTAGGTCTCTGTCCTGTAATTTGTGTGTAAGTATACAGTAGATGTATTTTTGTATGACCTTACAGGTTGTTTTAGGGTCATGTCAAGTTCACGGAAGTGATTTCAGGATTGAGAGGTCAAGGGCTGACACGTTGAGATAAAAGTAAAGGTAATATACCTAGGCTAGACGGGACAAGTTAATGATCATCAACTCCGAGTTAATCCTTCTACCTGAGTTAAAGACATTGAATTTGTATGTATTTTGTTGATGGTCATTAGCTTGATGATCATTAACTTGTCCCGCTAGCCTAGGTATAAGGTTCGAGTCAGGGAGTTCTTGGCTAAAAATTTCCGAGGCCAAGAAAATAGACGTGGAAAAGCCGTCCTTCGGCAGCAGGAGAATTTATAATATTTTTCATAAACATCCTGAAAAGCGTTCAAATTCAAAGCCAGCTACGCAAGTTTTTAACAAGGGGTTCTCGCTGCCGTCTTTTGGGGAGAAAATCATTCTCAAACAAGGTACGCTTAGGCGTAAAATTAGTGTTTCAATGTTATAGTAGGTGGCGCGCGTGGTATTTAAAGCGGTTAAAACGGGACAGTGTTTCTAGGGGGCTTGTCTTTTAACTGTTAAAAGTTGTGTGGGCGTGTGTGATTGTGTTGGTGATGTTATCTATCTGTTTGAAAACAGTGCAAATTTGGCTTATCAAGCCAAGTAGTAGCTTGGTACGTTTTACATAGCTTTATCAAATGCATACATTATTATAAAACGTAGTTATCATTCAAATGGGAAAGTTTGAGTCATTTCTTCTTTCTTAGCTTGTTATAATGCCAATTGTCGTAGCCGTAAAAACAAAAGCGCTCAAAGATGAAGGGATTTAGTGTTACAGGTTTCGTTGTTTACAGCAGCTGCACATTCCCTTTTTTATAGTATTCTCTTGAGCTAATTGCGTATAAAGATACTTACCTTATCAGAACCGGTTTAAAAAAGCAAGAAAACATGCAGTTCTCGAAAAAATAAAAAGCTCAGTCTCCCTTCAGGAAATAGAAAAACCAATCGCTGGTTTAGTAACAGAGCAGTGCTAATTCCCAAAAGGACGTTCTTTCTCTTGAACGAATCTAGAATTAGTTTTAGGATGTAGATGTAGGCTAATCCTTGCTCTGCACGATTTTCATTAATGCGTAGGCCAATTTGGTCCTCAAAAGCGCCTTAAGGTGAAGCCGGTTTCCGGGTTTTTGGTCCGCTCTATCTGAACATTTGTGATCTCGCCAAGATCCGAGCGTCAGACAAGTTGCTTTAGTTACGGGACTTTCGACCACGCTTTTGCCCAACTCCCCTTTACACCTATAGGAGAAAGCGTACTTCCAAAGTGCACCCATAACTAGAAGATCTAACGTAGCGGAAAGCTTCCGAAAAGATAAAAACCTTACCTGGGACAAAAAAGGCGGAGTTTAACAAGAGGTTACTTTTGTGTATCTCGTTTCTTTCTTGTCCCCAACAAGGCTTTTTTAGGAGGACGTAGCGGAAATTCAGAGACAGTTTAGGAGAAGGAACCGAACATACAAGACCAGAACTCGTCTGGTCTGTTTGCATCGCATCGTGTCCATCTTATTGTTTAGGAAGCTTACTTAAAACGTATTTCGACTACCGAGGTTGTACTCGTATTCTTTTTTACAATTGCAGTGTATCTTGGTCTTCTCTCAAAGAAAAGTTGAGATAACCTAAAACTCCCCTAATCTTGTACTGTACACCTCAGAAGCGTCCTCATTTATCAGTGCACGTGACTAAATTTAGAAGTTTTAAAGTATCGTGTTGCTAAGGTAAAGATTTAAAAACACGACTCGTAGTTCTTGTTGACATTTAAAAATGTTACACTTTGGACTCCCAAATTGATATAAATTCTCTTGTTTGATGTTTCAGAGTGGCACACGTTGTTAGAAAATTCTGCCAGTGAGTAAAAAAAACTGCTCAAGATGAAGTCGATATTTCGGGCTCGTTGGGTACTACTCTTTGCTTTAAGCCTATTTGGCGTAAAAGCGTTAGAAAATGGATTAGCGCGCACTCCACCGATGGGATGGTTAGCATGGGAGCGTTTTCGTTGCAATACGGACTGTGTGAACGACCCCGATCATTGTATCAGGTAAAAAAAAAAAACGTATCCAAAAATAGAAACTTGTAAAACTTGTATACTCTTGTTTGCACACTATGAGGAATCGAAGGTTTCCAAGTAAGTTACGCAGTAATAAAATTAATTGTTTGGTGTCCTAAAGGAGACATAACTGGTTCTTTGTATGATTGAGATGGGTTGCAAACTTTCTCCGGGAATGGTAACGAAAACAACACACGCTGAGTGCTCTGAATTTTAGTTCTACATTTATTTCTGACGGGGACATCCCGGGGAATCTTTGGGGGAAAGTCTGATTAGCAAATTGGCGGTTAACCCCCTTTAGGAAGAAACTTTCTAAAAAAAAAAATAATAAAAATATTAATTCAGAAATTGTGCCCAAAAGTTTTCCGCGTATGGTTTTTTATAAGTGGGGAGGTTTTAGCTTGTCCATTCATGTTTAGCCAAATGTGGTTCATCTCACCTCAATTCTTAAAGCTAAGGCGTCAGACTTTCGTTAAAAAAGCCTTTTTTCCTTTTCTTTACACTTTCTTCTCCCGTCATCTGGAACGTACTAATAACTATTTCATACCTGTCGTAATATGTGCACTTATTTTTTTCTATCTTAATAGGACAAAAGGAAAGGGGAAAAAGGACCAGATATGGTGTTTTGGGAAAGGAGAATTTCGGTCAAAACTGAAGCTTGACTGAGTTTTAGTACTTTTGGGAAGGTGTTAACGGAAAAGGAATCGTCAGTTTAGTTCAGATTGATGACTTTTTCTTTTTTGCTCCCTGTTAAGAATCGTAGACAAGTTAATGTGGAAAACTTTCATTTTCATCTTTTTTCGTTTCCGTTTCAAGTGGCCTTGGCTTGCATCATTTACATAATAGATGAGTTTCCGGTACTAACGGGAAATTCTTCCTAATGTTTTTCTTACAGCGAGCGACTGTTTATGACAATGGCAGACTTGATCGTGTCTGAAGGTTACTTGGATGCGGGGTACGGGATGGTATCATTGGATGATTGTTGGCTAGCGAGGGACCGTGATGAGTATGGAAGACTCCAGCCTGATCCTTACCGTTTCCCATCGGGTATCAAAGGCTTGTCAGATTATGTAAGTCCATTATATTTAGAAAGTTTTATCAGTTCTTAGACCATTTTATTTATTTAAGTTTGCTATTTCTATTTATTGTATTTTTGCAGATCCATGCTCGCGGTTTGAAGTTCGGCATTTATGAAGATTATGGCAATTTCACTTGGTAAGAATCAAAAGTTCCAGTTTGGTAGTTTTTAGTTCATGGCTTAAGATTTTTGTAGGTGTAAGTATGTTTTTAACGAGTTTTTCTAGTCAGAAATTAAAACTTTGAGGTTCGTGATGTTCTTATAGTATTGTAAAACTACTCAATTTTCCGTGCGAACTGCTTATTAACACGCGTATAAGCAAAATAGAACGGTTTTCTTTATTTCGAAGAGTTCTTCATTCAGAATGTTTGTTTATAAAAGTGGTAGAGAGTAAAGGTGAACAAAATCGATCTGAAAAGGTTAATTTCCCCCCTTTTAACGGAGTTTTTCATTGTGGGCTTAACTTAATTCGTGTTCTTTTGAAGGTTTTGTATCCCATAAAAGAAAGCTTACAAACTGTACAAAGCTTTACTGTGTGTTTTTTTCTCACTATAAAAACAGTGCTGGATATCCTGGTATTTTGGGACATTTGGAAACCGACGCGCAAACTTTCGCTGATTGGGAAGTGGATTACGTCAAATTAGATGGCTGTTACTCGTTTCCTTCAGATATGGACCACGGTAAAAAAAAAAAAAATGTTCACGATTTGGACATATTATGTACGACACAAAGACCTTTTGACTTACGACTTTCTTACATCAGCACGACTTTTTGATTTAAAATCTTTCGAATTTTGTTGAAAGTCCGGAATGCTAGTAGTCCCGTATAACTACCCTTATAACCTCTTTTTCTTTTCTAGTGGCGTCCACGTGTTGTCCCCATCTTTTTAACATATACGTGTAGTTTTATTTTTTTGTCCTTCGTGTTTTCTATATTGTGTTGTAACCCTGTCAACCGTTACCAATTCATATTCAGGTTATACTTCGTTCGGCTACTACCTAAACCTGACCAGCCGGCCTATGATGTATTCTTGTTCCTGGCCGGTCTACCAAACCTACAGCAAACTAAAGGTCAGGCCAAACTACTATCAAAAGGACCCACTCTTCTGCATGGCATGGCAATTAATCTTTCTGATTTTTGTATTATTCATTTTTTTAAACTGGAGCTGGACTTACTCAAAAGACTTCTAAGACTGCTAGGGGTTAGTAGTGGGTAGTAGTGCCACACTGCCAAATGTTTCCTTGTTTCATAGTAGCACTTGGTGGTTACGGGTCTTATTAGGTTATCCTGAATTCGGGTATTTGATGAATCAGACGAATCGGCCCATGATCTATTCCTGCTCTTGGCCAGCTTATCAAATCGATATGGAGGTAAAACTTCTCTGGTTTAGCGGGCAAAAAACAACAAAAAAACGCATACCAAACGCTTTAATTGCTGTGCTTTTATTCCTGAACTGGGGTTTAGATTCTTTAACTTTTTTGGGGCTTTTTTTTATTGAATTAGTTTTGATTTTTGATTATGGATTTTGAATGTTTTCTAGCCAAACTATACTTCGATTACTCAAACGTGTAATTTGTGGAGGAATTACGATGATATTGATGATTCCTGGGAGTCGGTCACGCGCATTATTGACTGGTATGGTAATAACCAAGATACTTTGGTGCCCAATCATGGTCCTGGACACTGGAATGACCCCGATATGGTAACTAAAGAACTTTACGCAATATTTTGCTCAATTGTAACCCTTATTTTTGCAAATAATATTTTCTTTTAATTATTAGTTGATTATTGGAAATTTTGGCTTGAGTTATGAACAAAGCCGAGCCCAAATGGCAATTTGGGCTGTGTTAGCTGCTCCTTTGCTCATGTCCACGGATTTGAGGACGATAAGACCAGAAATGAAAGCGATTTTGCTCAACAAAGCTGTGATAGCTATCGACCAAGATCTTTTGGGAATCCAAGGAAGACGAGTTTACAAGGTAAAAAAAAATGAAGAAAAATACGTTTTGTTGCTTAAAAAAAAGTTGGGATTTAAAAAAAAAACTGGATTTTAGGAATCTGGAATTGAGATCTGGATGAAACCAGTTACCCCAATTGTACAAGGCAAATATTCCTATGCTCTTGTGTTTATGAACCGCCGGACTGATGGAACGCCATCCGAAGTATCTGTAGCGTTGAAAGAATTAGGTTTGGATTCGCCTAATGGTTACCAAGTCACGGTAATTTTGCTACTACTTATTTACTACTAAGTAATTTATCAATAATACTATTATTTTTGTTATTCTGTTTGTCATTTATTAAGATTTTCTTTAATATTTTTTTTATGGTTTCTAGGAACTGTTTGATGGGAAAGATATGGGGGTGCTTTTACCTGCGCAGCAAATTCGTGTGGACGTAAATCCTACTGGTGTAGTCATGGTCAAATGCACTGCTCTCCCCGCTGGGTTCCAGAAAAATCCACTCAAAAGACCGCCACAGTTCGTCGCTGCTGCTCCTCAATTCTCGCCAGTTCCACAGCGTGTGAACGGCTGGGTACATCCTAATCGAGTGAATGTAAAGAAACGCTCAACTCGCTAAAATAGATGAGGCAAAACATGACTAAAATGTAGTGGAGAAAGAATTCTTTTGGGGGGTTACAGGTTGTTAAAATTTTGATTTTCGACTATTTTTCGACTATTTTCGTTAATTCCAAACAAGAGGCAAGTAGGAAGTACAATTGGCTGTGAAAGTTTCAAGTTTTTCTCCTGGAGAGCGAATTCAATGATTAAAACCGTATTTGAACGTGTTCTTGTGGACTTTTTATTCCATGGACGTTCGAAAAGAAGAAAGCTGCCTTGCTTTTTGTTTGTATTACAACTTTGATGAATAATGAACTTAAACTAAGTTGAACATTACATTTGCTTTACTTGAAACGGTATGTATTGTTTGTATACAACTTATACGGAAGATAAACCGCCCAAACAAAAACAACTAAATTAAAACATTTGGAAATATACAAACTAGTAAACTTAGCTGATAAAAGTGTTAAAAAATGCATTAATCGTAGCGAAGTCTGTTTAAAGAAAAATCAGAATAATTGCAAACAAACGCATGCAGTCCCTTTGTAAAAACGGATACCTGTATGTTAGACTTTTTATTTTCAATGTCTAGTACAAGATAAAGTATACTCTCATATTTGTACCAATCACATTCCCCACCAATACTTACGAGCTTTTCACTTTCTTTTTCTCCACAATTTCCGATCCGGATCGGAAGAGCATATTGGAAAAAATCAAAAAAGCCGCCCAGGTAATCCCAGCAATGACAGTCACGTACTCGACCTTGTTTTCAAACGGAGTGCCACAAATTGTATACCACTCTACCCCATCTCGAGGAGGCCTCTGTCCAGGCAAACAGTGGAAGTCAAAGTACTGCTCATCGTAATCAGAAATACAGAGATATTTCCGCTTCTGCAACGTCTACGAACATAGTAAATAAATATAGTCCAATAAAATATTAACACAATTTATTGACAAATAAATGCATAAAAACAAACTTTACCATGCCAAACGCAGTCTGGACCGGCGAATAAACGTCACAAGGTCCCGTTTTCTCATGAATCCCAATAGATACTTCGTTTTCCGGTGTTCCGTACAATACGATGCTCATATAAATGCTATAATGCAAGATTAAGGCGACAACGATCTCGTTAATACCACCAAAGACTCCTACAAAGTGAGGAAAAAATATAAATAGGAATAAACACGCCCATTAATGAAAGCAACGCAAACCTATAAGGTTATAGTGTTTCTTACAATAGGAAAAAAAGGAACTAAAAAAGGGGAATACAAATCCGAACGGGGTAATAAAATAAGACAAATGACTACTTGGTGAATGGCGTGCTCCAATAGCTGGGTTTCGATCGGCCGACCAGGCAATCAAGAAGAAAGTGACAGCCAAAATAATGACGCAAAGTTCGGTGTGCACGCCCCCAATATCATGGACGGGATGATAAAAAGGAATAAATTGAAGTACGCCGCCTGGCATTCCACATAATGCTGCTAGGATTGAGCAAAGCCACTCTTTCCCAGCACTATTTTGAAATTAAAATAAAAAACAGAAATGAAAAAGTTAAAGAAAAGAATAAAAGCCACTTGAGATTAAACAAACCTTCCAGCTTGCCACTTGTCGGCAGACTTTCCCATGATGATTCTTCGCCATATGTGGAACCAAAAGGTTAAACTGGCCGCAAAAGTAGCATGGAAATAATACGAGTTCCAAGGCACCCAATAATGGCGGTCATAGATGTTCGGATCAGTGTCGTGCCAGGTCCAATGTGCAAACTTGACACTAACGATATCATATGGCATGTCGATCAATACTACCGATAAACCCACTATATATCCGGCCAGACGAGAAAAAAAATAAAATAAAAACGAACGTCTTTAATCACGCTAGAGAAAGAAAATTGTCAGATTGATTTAATCTATAATATACCCGCAAACGGTTCCGCCCATCGAGGCAATTTCATGCGAGAAACGGCCACACTTGCATTATAGATGAAGGTCGGATCTAGCAAAATAAATTAAATTAATTTAATTATGCCCTGTAAATGTAAAGAAGACGTCTACAATAAATAAATAGAAAAATATCAATAAAAAATGAACAAAGATAAATATATTTAACTTGTTTACCTATCATTCAAACTAATTTCTAGTATTAAATGAGAATGGCTACCACAATCACAATTCGAGATTTTGATGACTGCTTAAAGCAATAATAATGAAAAACATTGTTCATTTTCCCTTGATTAGCCATTCAAGAAGACACAGGCATTCACACTTTTGATCATGATATCATAGACGGATTATGGCGTGGCCTACGATGCTTTTACCATGGTTACTTTGTAGACCTATGCTTTTTTTTATAAACTCGGTACCATAGAAAATGATACGTCTGTGACTTCAAAAAGCCACGTGACACAACTGTTTTGAAATTGCTTGCTTTTAATGGCTTATTTACTTTCGCGAATGATAGAAAGAAAAATTGCATTAGATCCTAAGTTATTTTACTCTATTTTTAAATCTTATTTTTAGTGACCATTGCCTTTTAAATATAAGACTTATGTTACAAATAAGAAAAAGAGAAAACTCACACAGGAACATGATATGGATGGGCAGTCGTCTTCCCAGTAGAACAATAGTAGTTTGGGAGTGCCAAAAGTTGTCGATATCAGGAAGCCAGTAGGCCGCGCATTCCACTACCAATCCATGCAAAATAGTCGTGTACCACAAGTACTTGAATCTTCCCCCTACTCTCCTTGCTGATAAAAAACAACATCATAATTATACTTTCCCTTTTCTGCTAAAAATGTATATAAGCTTACAATGCAAAAACGTGAGTAATCCAATAGTCAAATAACCCAATTCCGCGATCAGGTAAGTAGGTTGGGCCGCCCATGCATCCCTGGGATCCCTGACTTTAATGAACCAGTCGAGCCACTATTCAAAGAAAACAATTAGCTATTCTTCTGCATTAAAATTCTTTATAAAAACAATCCAAAAATTACGTTTTCGAATTCCAAATCTTTGACTTGTGCCGCGAATCCAGGCAAGGCCGTCAAATTCCGCACTTCGCAGTCCTCCATGACTCACGCAATTATGAACCCACTCTAAAACTGTGAGAAACAAGATGCTGCAAATTAATCCAACTGCTTGCGTTGCTATCCGCACAATCTGTTTCATCTGTTAACATATTAGGAGCCTTCTCAGTAACAAAAAGAAAAAAATAAGATTCCTTTTAAGAACCAGCCATTAGACAGCTTATCAGTTTTTTTTGTCTGTGTCTAGCCACGCAGGGAAAGTAAACCGGGGCGACTGCTGAGATAATCTTTGGAATCTCAGCAGGCCAGAGGTCAGTAATCCAAACCCAACAGCTCTAAACACAATTTCCGTCCAAAACGAAGAAGAGATGCGGTGGATGATTCGAGAGAGTAACAGCGCAAAAACCGGACCGCGCTAACAAACTTTCTTTTATTCTCCCAAAACTGTTTGCGCAACTTTTAGGCAACAATGAAGAAATTTGGACAAGCTAGGAAGTAGGGGGTGGTGGAGAGGGTGGAAGGGAATGGGAAGCGATAAGAGGGGCACGAGGAAAAAGGGAAGCTCCCTAAGAAGCCCTAATAACGCAAACTCGCACGCTCCCGAAAAGCAAAAGCATCGAGGAAAGCGAAAGAACCTACGAAAGGACAGGTTAAGCACCAGAAGACAAGACGCAACTCCATCATACGTGTTACCACTCGACTAGCTAGAAGACGCTTATACAAACTTGGTGGCAGACACAAACGTTCGAAACCTGCATCACTCTAGTGCTCAGTGAATTACATTTACTCCAGTTTGTTGTATTCATGGTCTTTTACTTCCCCGGCCCCACTTTTGGATTTCATTGTTGCGGAAACAGCAAATCGCCTTTACGGCGCCCCTTGCCTCCCCTTCGCCACGCACAAGAGGTGAGTGAGATGTTTCATTGTTGCCGATAGAAAAACGGATTTGAAGGAAAGACCTCTAAGGATTCAGTTAATCTGACTTCTGAGGCTTGTTTCCGCTATAAAAGCGACAAAGAAAATCAATGATTTAAAGACTTTTAAGTTCCCTTTAAGCATACGTATAGCAACTTTGGAGTGCGTAAGAATACTACGACGGTTTTACAAGGTTTCGCAACACTCAAACTGGTCGGTTCAGTCTGAAACGGTTCAGCCTTGATCCTTGTACTACTTTATTTTGCTTCGCTTTAAGTTTGTTTTTCATTTCACCACATTTCTGTAGAAATAAAGAAGAATGCTGGGTCGGATTGGAGCTATTTTTGCAGTAACTATTTTGTTGACGGAATTGAACCTGAGCGCCTACGGCAACAAATATAAAACTGTTTCTTCATCCGGTTTCCGGTGCCATCAGCATATCGAAGGGGTCCAATCAAGCAAAACCCCTGGCGATAATGGGTTTCGTTTGAAAATCTCAGGCAATCCGGATAAATACGTGCCTGGTGAAGTGTACACAGGTAAAATTTGCCAACTACTTTTTTTATTTTCTCCCCCCTTCATTTTAAACAGCTTTTCTACTTGGCTACTCCTCCATAATAACGCTCCTATGCACTAAAGATTTAAAGGGGTGAAAAAGGCATGACTTAAAAAACTCATCAATTTTTGTTAAATGACTTCCGTTTTCTCGAAAATGTACCAAAAAAAATTCGAAAAAAGGGTCTGTGGTATGGACCGCTTTTTAAAAGCCTGGGATTTAAAAGAGATTAATAGTTGGTTAGAATTGCATTCTACACGTTGACTATGCTGCTCACGTCACAGTTTGATTAGCTAGTTTGGGGTGGAGGGTGACAGGGGTGACAAGAAAGTCCTCTTGGACGTGTGAGCGATGCGAAATCAGCTTATTTTGGTGACACGCGATCGCAATTTTGTTATTATGTTTGCGTGAAAAAGACGTAGGTAATATCTTTTTTCTTTTTTAAACTTCTTTCGTCTTTTTTTGGGGCGAAATGGCAGTGACTATGCAGGGCTGGCGGACGCAGTACACCGTCCAGAAGTTTATGGGTTTCGTATTAAGTGCGGAACCAGGCGATGCTTCTACTGACGCCAGTCCGGACACAGTGGGCACATTCCAATTATTCGGTGACGCATTAACACGATTTAGTGATTTCTGTCCCAATGCTGTCACTCAAACCTCTTCAGTGCCCAAGACAGAAATTCAAGTACTTTGGACAGCCCCAGGCTCGGGCAACGGTTGCATTAAAT
Organism: Lepidurus apus apus; assembly: GCA_022832285.1. NCBI lineage: Eukaryota > Metazoa > Arthropoda > Branchiopoda > Notostraca > Triopsidae > Lepidurus > Lepidurus apus. Next base: position 141,111 of record JAGJRO010000033.1, read on the forward strand.
TCAGGTATTTGCGCACTTTTTCTCTTTAAAATTACACAGTTTTAATTCCCTGATGCTTAAATAATAATACTGGCCATATTAGCAATACCACTAGCAGTAATGATACTATTAGTAATACTAATACTCTTAGAAATATCGATATTACCGTAGATTTAGCATATTACTGTTCTCACTTTGTGTTTACTCATATTGCTGCAGTGATATTAGTAAAAAATAATTATTACTTGCATTGGAAGATTAACAATAATTGCACTGTAATAATTATAAATAATTCATTGCCAAGATTAGATGTGACTGAAATTATGTTAATACCACATATTACTGTATTACTTTTGGCCTTTTACTAATGTGGATCTCAAGTCGTTCACTTGCTCCGACATTTCTAGCAACAAAACGAGAAGGAACGAGAAAGAAAGAGAGAGAGAGATAAAATCATACGAATGCACACATGGCCCTAACTTATGTAAGGAGAGGGGAAACTTGATAAGCTCTGGTTCATCAGCTCGTCTCGGACACGAAGACGCCCAAACCCATCATAAAGCTAACGCCTGTTTTATACACGTTGTCTATTTATGGAAGTTATTTCCCCTTTTTTTGGGTCTCTTTCCCCACCAGCCAAAAAGAGAAGAAAACGTCCACATATGAGCTTCTAATCAGATCCAATTACCGCGTTTGCTGGCTGACCGCGTTTCCCATATTGTCAGCCGCTTTTCCCAGAACTGGCTGCGCGGAAATTGCTGTACAGTTATAGCCAGCAAGTATCGATAGATTACAGCTGCACCTACATAGACGAAACCCGGGGGGTTTGCATGGCTGGCTATAATTGCGTTAGTGAGTAGTAGTGTATCAGATTGGGTGACTTTTCTTCCTAATTGTCCCCCAGGGTACAATATAACTGTGTAGTAATACTGCAGATTTTTATCCCCAAAAGATCTAAAGCTTTCTATTTCTGTCTGTGTGTGATATGATGGTATCTTTGTAGAGCAACTGTAGTGGAAGCCAGGGATGTTTGGTATGCCGAAGATGGGGGTTTAACCAAAGAACTTTGTGAAGAACGACGAGAAAACCAAGATGAGCAGCCAGAAATAGTTGAACCTTGCTGCGCTTGCGACGAAGCGAAATATGAGGCATAAAAATATTCCGAAAATGACAAGTAATAGATCATAAAAACAATGTTTTATGCGTTTAGGTGACGTTCGAAGGTTTTTGGTCGCGACACACCCATCCCAAAGATTTCCCCACCAACGAATGGCTGATCCATTTCAGCGACATCATCGGAGCGTCCCACAGCTCAGATTACAGAGTCTGGGAATACGGCGGAATAGCTTCAGATGGATTACGCCAAGTAGCTGAGTGGGGATCTACTCGCCAGATGGAGTCCGAATTGAAATCCGAAGTAAAATTTCGCAGCAAAAAGTTTTCTTGCTACTTTTCTAGCGAAAACAAATAATGAAAAAACGAACATTTCTTTTCATAGAGTGAGCATATCCGAACGATTATCAAATCGAGAGGCTTATGGCCTCCTAACGTGAATGGCAAAACCTTCGCCGTCTTTAGGGTCGATAAGAAACACCACTTAATGTCCCTTGTCTCCATGTTCGGTACGTAATTCGTTACTTTTGCAGAAATATTGTCAGGAATACCAAAAACTAGCCCCAAAAGAGTCCCAGGCCTGTTTGCTAACAAAATTTTTGCCACACAGAAATTCGGTAATGGATAAGGGTTATATCGCGTCATGCTACATTTGTAACATAATTTCAGTCTCAAAAAATGCGAGTCATTTCTTAGGGTCCATCTTTTATGGGTCACCATGCGTGAACCCTAAAATGCAACCCACGCTCCAAATTTTCTAAATTTGCGACATTTAAAAACTTGTCAACTTTGAAAAGCTTGAAAACAGTTAGAAAGGCAAAATACTAAGAAAGTTCGAGAAAAGCATAAAACTGTAAACTAGTAATTTACAGTATTTTGTTTTACGTTCGGTCGCAGCTTACTGGCCTAACAGAAATATGGGCAGAAATGCTCTCTACTAAAATAATTACTTGCAACTACCAGCCAACAAAGCTAATAGAAGAGTTACTTGAGCATATATCGGGAAAAAATCCTTGTAGAATTACTAACAGCATCAGAAATAATGGCAGAGTAACCGAATTACTGATACAAATACTAGCCGAACGCATGATTTTGACACTTGGGCAGAAACACTAATAAAAAGTTGACACAAATAGTGTCCAAACGCATAACATTGAAAGTAGGGTAGAAATACTGGCTACGTGAAAGTAAGTTTCAAATCTACGCAGTTATGTTGGCAGAAATATTACCTAAGTCTTCTTTAAAAAATATTGAACGACCTTTCTCTCCGGACAGGACCTTCACCCGACTGGGTTGTTGGAGTATCAGCACTAGAATTGTGCTTAAGAAACTGCAGTTGGGTGGATAGTCGCGTCCTTAACTTGTACCCATGGGATGCGGGTACTGACAGCGGTATTACTTACATGGTAAACATTATATTTTTACGTCTAATTTGAAACGTATGTTTCCACTAATAATTATCTTTCTTCTAATGAATGTCAAGTCACCTAATGCAGCCACGACTCCGCGTGAGAAAATCCGCCGAATCACTACGAGTAACCCTTCTGATCCTCGTTCGCCGTTTTACGATCCCAACGGTACTCCCATGAAACCTTTAGCAAGACTCACTGTAACTCGCCAACGACTGTACGAGAAGAGCTGTACCGAGACTGGTTTACTCAGCGAGGATGCTATCGATCATCCCGATACTTCAGAAGATGCCAAACGCCGTAAGAAATCACCCCCCCCCCCAAAAAAAAAATCCTTTAAATCTTCCATTTTAATTTTAACCCTAAATTAATTCAATTTTTAAAAGCTGAATGTGCGGTAACGGACTGGGGCCAATTCAGCCCATGTTCGGTGACATGCGGGAAAGGCTTGCGCATGCGTCAACGCTTCTATGTCAATCAAATGAAGGCAGAAATGATGGGCTGCGATCGACAATTAGTGGAAAAAGAAATGTGTGCTGCTGACCTCGACACTTGCGAGTAAGACCTTAAACAAAATTGCTAAAGTTTTGGGTATCCGAAGTAATACATTTCTTCCAACTAAATCAAAGGGGCGATGAAGAAAACGACGCTCTTATGGCCAAGGATGAGTTCTGTCAAGTGACGGAATGGTCGCAATGGTCGTCTTGCTCGGTGACATGTGGGAAGGGCTTCCGCTCTCGAACTCGCCGCTTCTTACACCGTATGGGTCGCAAAAAGTGTCACTTAGAGCTTATGGAGAAAGAAATGTGTGTTGGCATGAAGCCTGAATGTGACGAACCTGAAGAAGCGGTATTTTTTCTTATTTATTTAGTTTTCTTTGGTTTTATCTAAAGAACGTTTTTGGAAGTTAAGAAGCTTACAAACTACTTGGCGTTTTTTTTGTTTTGTTTGTTTAGGTCGATCCACATTGCGCAGTGACGTCATGGAGTGATTGGTCGCCTTGCAGTGTTACTTGCGGCAAAGGGTTCAAAGTTCGAACCCGGTTACCACTGGTTCCTAATGAAAATGGCGGCATCGGATCGTTGCCTTCTTCATGCCAAGTGGAAACGATGCAAAAAGCAGCTTGTATGGCCGATATTCCCGACTGCTCCGTCCAAGACATGGCAGAAGCTAAAGGTGACTAATCTTTACCTTCCCTAGCACTTCTTAAGAGATAATAGCCACAAAAAAAGATCTTTGACTTAGGTTCTTGACTTGTTACTTAGAAGCGTAATAGATAAAAAAATATATATAATTTCTAGCGGAATTCCTTCTCTACCTTACACGAAACCGTATTTCAGATATTAAGGAAAGGATTTTTTTTCTTACAAAATCGGGTTACACGTGACTTGGTGACGTAGCGAGAGTGACAGTATCATGGTTTACCCAATGCTCGTTACTAGTTTACAGTACAACAATAATAAAAAGCGCTGTCACTTCAACTTCGCCATAACCCAAACTTTTTCAAATCAATAACTCTTGCACGGTTCTTTCAAAGAAATTAGACCATTCATCCATTCTTATTATAATGCCTCAAATTATGCAAAGAAGATTCTCGAGACGTGGTCTTGGTGACCTTTTCCTTTTATTTTATTCTTAACTCCCAAAGCGGCTTAATTTTTAATTTTCGAACTCTTAATTCCTAATCTAGATTACGGAATCCCCCACAAAATTAGACACATTCATCATGACATGTTAAGTGTTTTTTTCCCCATAATTTTTCTCGCGTTTTTTCCTACAGAGATTTGTATGCAAGAACCAGAAGTAGGTCCATGTCGCGGTTATTTCCCTCGTTGGCACTTTGACCTGAACAAAGGCATGTGCGTTCAATTTACGTATGGCGGCTGTCGCGGCAACCGCAACAATTTCCAAGAGATGGAAGACTGTAAGGCCACATGCGGATTCCTAATGAGTGAGTCTTTTGTCTTTCAGTTTTTCCTTTTCAAAAGCTACCTATTTGTTTGGGCTTTTAAAACTAAACCTTAACAATGCTTTTTAGCTTGGCTCCTTCCACACTTTCCCATACAAAATTTACTAACAAAACTTCAAATCTTTGTCTTTTTTTTGTAACTCAACACAAATACCCCTATACCCTGCCCATAACCTAATATCCAACAAATCCAAAAAGCGCACCGCAAGCTGGTGCCGGTGGTATCGGCCATTTTGCGCTACACTTTGCCCGAGCCTCGCGACGGTCCGCGTTATGATTCCTGTCCTGGACCTCCTGAGCCACCACTACCTACTTCTACTACCTCTAAGGCTAAAATAAGCAGTACGGGTTTCTTCTTTCTAGCTTTCTTGTTTCCTTATTTTTTATTTTATTTTCCTTTCCTAGTTAGTTTCAAAACAAACAAAAACTTCTGGAGCTAATAAGTTAATGGGCAGGCTTGGCTTGCAACGCTAATTTGCCAGCTCGCTTGGGAGTCTGTTCCTAATTTTAGCACAGGGATGGCTAATATAACTGCTTAGACGCTTGTATGTTTGTTTCTTTTTCGTAACTCTCTGTTTGGCACCTTGGACGCTTAATCTATGGCAACGCTGGGAGAGAAAATTGGGAGCAACGTCTCTGAGATTAATGTTTTAGGACATCTAAAGGAAAGCGCGCTAACAGCGAGAAGAATTTAAGAGAGAACTCGCTTTCTCGTGTGGGAAGTAACAGATTAAACACTGTAAAACCACCGGCAAGTAATTTAAATACACAATTAAAGTAACATTATTTAAATACTATTTTAAATAACATATTTAAATACTAATTTCAAAGAGTATTTTAAACAAAATAGTTTTTAGGTTAATATTTCTTTAGAAATTATATTAATGTTACGAAAATTTATAAAAATATAAGAACATATATTTATAAATTAGTAGTAAAATAAGCAAACAGTTTGCTTATTAGTACTTGAATATGAATTTTGTTATAATATTTACAATTAAATTATAACAGTAATTTCTTATTTTATAAATAGTACTTAATTACTACTCACATTACTTGATATCTAAACGGACTGGTTAGCATGTTGCAGGTTTAACATTCGTTTAATATTCGCGCCATGAGTTCAAAGGTAGAGAAAAAAGTTCGAGAGTTTACATTTCCTGCTCCAGTAACTGGAGTGTGACATTGACACAAGCTGTTATGAAACGTTTAAAGTAGTTAACTTCGTAACTAGACGAAAAGTCAACAAGGGGTAAGACGGTGTGCGGGGATAAATAGAAAATGTGACGCCTATATCAAAGGGAAAATCTAACGAAAATAATATTAAAAAAGAACTCCACAGACTTCTGTACAATCGATATGGCTTTAAAAGCGTTATACAACTTTGTTTCTATATTGGCCAAGCTATTGAATGTATCCGCCTTGTTTGCATGGCACAGCCAGCTTCCGTCGTTTCCCTCCCATTTTTCTTCTTTTAAAGGTGACATAGAGAGTCGAAAAAAGAAAGACAGACCAGGACTGTGGCAAAGGAACTTACGCTACAGAAACCATTAATCGTAATCTTCTAGCTAAGTCTGTTTGTAGTCCACACGTATCCTCAGTAGCAGATAAAAAAAGAAGAAAAAAAAGTTATTGAGGGGACGCGAAACTGCTGACTAAATGACTAACTGTACCTAAAACCACCCTCAACAGCAGAAATACAGAAAAAACTGCCTCATTAAGTAGGCTAATCATTCTAAAATCCATGCTTATGCACCATAAAAGTCTAAAAATGTATAAAGTCAAAACTTACCGCAGGCAAGAATAAACACTGTTTTGGCGCGCTAATGGTATGCATGGCGTCACTTACCACGTGGCCTTTTGCATGGAATGAGATTTGTGGCCCCTCCCTCCGCGTCCCTTTTACGCTTTTCTAAATGTCGTAACTGTAACTCTGAAAGGAGATAGCATCGTGTCAGTCGTATTTCAAGATAAAAAGAAAAGTAATTTATGGAAATTAAACCTATGTTTTCTATCTTTCTCGCTCTATTCTTCTTCTAGATGGGGACGCAGTTCAGTTGCCTAATGTGCAAAGCGACGTCGAAGTGGATCGCAATAACAACGAACGAGGCCAGGGACGACATCGTGCTCAATCTGGGAACGGACCCGCCATAGATTGCATGTTTTCAGAATGGAGCGACTGGGAAGCGTGTAGCGTCACTTGCGGCAAAGGCTGGAAGGAGAAATCACGCATGATTAAAGTACGATCTCCCATTCATGTTCTTCAAATTAAAAACTCAATATCCTCTGAAATCATATCAATTTTTGTAAATGCTTTGAAGAGATGAACGAAAGCTTTCTTGAAATATTTTTCTTCAAGTTCAAAAATAAACTCAAAGAATTTTTTCTTCATACGGAATTTCGTTGTAGGTACCTAACCAAAATGGCGGTCGACCTTGTCGCGGGAAACTGACCAAGAAGAAGCGCTGTTCCAGAACTCCCTGTCACCGTGGAAGAAACAACGAACGAGAGAACCGTGATGAACAAGAATAAGCAGCCAACCAAAAAAAAAGGGAAAATTCCAAAAACTTTTGTTGTCGAAAGGGGGCAAACAACAACAAAACAAAGCAAACTCAAGTCTAGAGGGGCGCCAGGGCATTTTTGCTTCATGTAATCTCTATTTGTTTTTTACACCCCCTTCATTGAATCTTTATGTTCTTGAAAACTCGTAATATATATATGCCAAAGCTTTTTTTGTTCTTTCTCTTCCTTTCCTTCTCTTCTATTAGTCCGTGTTATATTTTCCAGACCATTGGCTCCCTTTCTTTTCTATTTGATCGCAATGGACTGCAGCTGACGTTTATGTCAACTATTCTAAGAAAAATTACAATAAATTGACGCTTTTCGTGGAAGGGATATGCAAAGTGTTACCTTGTCAATGTCAAATTTCTCCAAATCCATCACAGAAATTTCAGAGGAACGTTCAACTTGTTCTCCTTCAACTCGAAACAGTTCTTTTCCATTTATTCCCCCAAGACGCATATGATGAAATTCCATTTTACACCGAGCAAGAATTCACGTTCTTCGAAGTTCTTCTCATTCCTTACGCAAATCTTCCGCTCGCCTCTTTCCATTCTCTCTTGTAGCGCTACGTTCTTTTCTTTTCTGGAAATAGCTTCCTTTCCATCTTTTGATTTCCCGTTGGGCATAAATTCAGGGTTTTAAACTAAGAAGTTTTATCTTTTGTTTTCTTCTTCTTCGTTTCTTTTAACTTTTTGCAAGATGAAGACTGCATGCTGGGAAATCTTTTGATCCCTTATTTTCGTATATAAAACGCCAAAAGTTTTAGAGGATCTTGTTTACTTTTTTAGGTTGATAATTAAGCTTTTGAAGAACGAGTTAGTTCACGAGCTTCTACAAAACCAAAGTTTTGACTCTTCCAATCAAGTTACGAAATAATGCAATTTTCTGGGCTTTTAGATGCCCCGAATATACACAAAAACCGGCGCGGTGAAGAGGTCATGCAGCACATTACACGCCCGGCAATATAATGAAGAACTGCGGCTCCAAGGAGATGGTTCTGAACCCAAACTTTGCACGCAATTCTGTCTTATTTCTTCTCTTCCGGCTTTTTTTTTCTTGGCATTTCTTTTTTTAAACTATTCAGGGAACCCAAGACGTTTTTTATGAGCCAGCCCAATTTGCTCTTCTTGATTTGCATGACGGGGTTTCATTCCTCTTTGTCGACCTCTGTCTGGCTGAATTTCCGTCCTTTTCATCTTATTCCTTCTATTCGTACTGCAGAAATCGTACACTAGAAGCTTTTCGCGCCTTTTTTTCCTCTCCCTTCGCAGCAGAGGCTTCTTTGCCGAAAAGCTTATTGAGAACACGTTCCACATTTAGCCACGAAAAGTCTTTGGGTACGATATTTCCGTTTGAAACCGAATTTCGAATTCCGAATTCCGAAATCGAATTTCGCTCATTGCAAGTCCATTTTTAGAGTCTTCCAGTCCGCAGAGTTGTTTCAAAGTCCAAGCTCTTTCAAGTTGTCCCCCCCCCAAAAAAAAAAATCTACTTGACAGTACACATTTCTTCTTTCTCAAATCCAGCAAAAACATCCCAACCAAACACTTCAGGTAACTCCACCAACACAAAAACTTGTTGCAGAAGTCACAGAATCCTTCAAAGAAACGACAGAAAGGGGAGAAGAAAAAACATTTTAATGCCCATTCAAAAAGGAAAAAAAATTGAAAAGGCCAACTTTTTTTCACCCCTTAGCAGGGAAAAAGTGTACCCTCGAATGGGCCATTACGTTTTCTGGGACAAGTCCGGCAGTTCGTTGTTGTTTTTCTTGCGAAGTTGTGATTATTTTTTTAACCTCTGGTGACGTATACTGGCTTTCTTCCTTCTCACAAGCAAAACGGGATTCGGAATCGATTTAAAAAAATTAGGTTCTTCTTTACAAGGCGCGGCTTCGAAAGAACTCTGAATGGCCTGATTCTTTGCGAAGACACCCAAAGGCGGCCAGAAAGGCGCGTCGGAAGGAAGAACTCATGAAACAGTATGTAATGGGATTGCAGCAGCAGGAGGCATGGGCTAACAGTTGTACCAGGGAGATGCCGATGGAGCCGAGTCCTTCGTATAAGGTGCGCGGTTCAAATAAAGACCACGTGTTGATCACATACAAGGGCGTCCAGCAAACGAAAAATTCAAGGACAACCACGAAGAGCATTTTTACGACTCGTCTTTTCGTACGCAGACATTGTTCGGCGTTCATTCGCCGCAAGCTGAGGGTCTGCTGGGGATGAGAAGAAGAACTGGAGGTGACAGATTGGGCGGATTTCAGGATGGGTCGATGTCGCCGCCAGCTTTTGAGAGATAAGGAAGACCTTAGCTGGGAATTTGGCGGCTGTTGTTGCTGCTGGCGCTGATTCTGGGGGGTGGTAGGCTGAGCGGATAGAGTGGTGGTCCCGGCAGCTGTTGCAGAGTTGGCGGAGATTGGCGAAGGTGACGGAGAACTCTTGGGTGGTAAACAAGGCATCACGTCGGCGGAACTTGATGGACGAGCGTCACCTTCCGAATGGATATCTGAAAGTAAAGATGTTTTTCGGGCGTTACTTTTAGAAAGCGAGGGTTTACTTTTATGTTATGGACTTTTTTGGAAGGCTAACAACCCTCAAGGGAAGGATTTGTAAGCCGTAATATTGGCATTAAGAACAATTTCTAATGTTGAAGCATAGGAATTTCACCCTTATTACCTTCTGATATCACAAAGGTCAATTTTTCATACATTAACATAGGAAAACCACCCTTATTGCAGTTTAATGTTACTAAAGTCTATTTTACGACTTAAGCATAGGAAAACTGGCTGTTGTCATCTCGTGATGTCACGAAAGACTATTTTGTCAAGTTATAGTATAAGGAATTAGTCCTTACGAGCTCTGGTTTCCCGTTAGGGTCTTTTTTGAAAGGCTAACATGGAAAATTCGCCCTTGGACCATCTCGAATTCGCCTTTATAGAATTCGCCATACTTATAAATTTTCAACCCTAATAATACTTTCTAATGCAATTCAAAAAGATATTTGAGGCGGACAGTTTGAACATTTTAACTGAGGCTTTAAACTTCGGGAGTTGCTTCTTGTAGCACCCTATTTCATTGTAATTTCTAAGAATCTTCTACTTAAGGTATAAGTTTCAAAGAATCTATTTTCAATAGGACGTACACAGTACGGGACAAAATTAAATGAAACAAAATATAACCCTGACGTTCCCTTTGAAAGCTACTTGAGAATGCAAGACCAAATAAACCGTTTTTTAACCGGGTGATTTATCCCAGATTGCGCTCTTTTCAATCGTTTGCTATTCAAAAACGAACATCATTGAGCTTCTGACTTCAGATTTCTTCTCCTTTTCAATGGCTATATTCAAATTCCATGCAAGCACAAGATGTTATTCGATTCTTCTTTTATTCCTTTTACCCGCGTAAATATATCCCTTCGTAAACGTGATGAGAACTCTTAAAAACAGGAAAATTTACCTCCCAGAGCTTCCAATATAAAAATAAAAAAAATAAAAATTTTCCCTGTAATAAGAACAGCAATTACTTACCTCGATTGTCCCTCCATAAATGGGTAGCAATAAGGCCATAAGTAACCACCATAATAACCAAAGGCAGCACCAGCAATAACACGTCCAATACGACAGTAAAAATTCTAGCCATTAAAGCATCGGGCCAAACTTCCCTGCATTTATGGCGTCCTGTCGAATGAGAGAATAACAAAATTACAATTTATCTCCATTTCATTTTTATTTTTTCGTCTTATTGTGTTCCTAACAGATAACAAAACAAAACAAATACAAGTGTCTCACTTTGACTTTAGCTTTAGTCAATTTCAACGGTCAATATGTCCCAGAAGAAATGAGATCAAGTTTCCATTCACCCCAAATTGCTTTTTCTTGAACTTCTAAAGAAAAGCAGATGCACTTTCTCCATGTCATCTTCTATCCCTCTCTGTAATTATTATTCTCCCCCTCCTCTTTTATTTTCCCCAAAGGCAACCAACATTTACAGTCGCTTCTAAAAGAACATAAAATTCAGAGAAACACAGGGAAAACCAGTATGCTTATATCCCTTCAGTTTGGCTTTCCAAACAGTCAGCCTCCCAACTAAATCTCTTTCATCCCATCCTAAATTGCTCTTACGGCCTATAACCAAGAAGCTTTGATGCTTTCTGTATCTTGCCAGAAACCTAAAACATAATGTTGAGTCTCCTTTTATTCCCTTAACAAACGAAAATAAGATCAAGACATCCTTCCCTAAACTTATAACTGGAATGTGAAAAAATCGTCGAAAATTCTCACAGAAAAAAGATTTTTGTCTTCAGCCTATTTTAAAAGGAAAGCAGCCACCATATAAAATAACGCTGAATTAAAAACAGATGTTAAAAAATCTAGTTCCTAATAGTATTTACCTTCCAACATATGCGAAGTATTAACTAAGCCATTAAAGATTCAGAATTCAATTTCAAAACATTAGGATTCACGTGGTTTTCTTGTCTTGTAAAGTACCCCACGGAAGCACTAAATTGTGCTTATTGCCGCATGTCGTGGTTTTCTGACATTACGGATTTTTCCATGGCACCACGAGAGCTTTGTTTAGTGTTTCTAAGCACGGAAGTAAACAAACAGTAACCATGGTAACCAGCGATGTAAGCCGCGACACGACTCGACTGTGACGTCACAACATAAAGTTTTGCATGCCAATAACTCGTGAACGGCTAATCACTGAACTTAAAAATAAGTTAACTTGCTCTTCAAATAATGCAAACCGTAAGCATCCATAACAATTTCGGCATGATGATTTTGATGGCTACTGCCCTGTCACATGGCCGTCTCTGCCAAAGGAAAAGATCAAACCCTCAAAAATGCATAAATACCTTGAGTCGCTAGTCATCTGAAGAAGAAATAATAAAGAAAACATGTCGAGTGGGACATCAGCCAAAAATAACCAAAAAAAGAGGAAACCTGAGCTCTTACAATTTCCCAATAATTTCATAAGAGCCCTAACAACTCCAGTCTCAAATTGAGAGCTCAGCGGAAAAGACCTGACATGTGTTTGTTGATTCTGAGTTGACTCTAGGGCACTCTAGGAAACCCAAAAGCGAGCCCTAGAGTGTCATTCAATACCCCCTCTCATCCCACAGGTTTTATTTCCGTCCCTTTTGGATATAGTCAACAAAAACGCAGTAATTACGTCAAGGGGCGGGGCCTAAAACCGCCATTTGCTGGTACATAAACGTTCCTAATGAATGGACGGGTAAAAAGGATTTCTGTTTTTTTGTTTTGTTTTCATTTTCTTGTGTTTTTTTACCTGTTTGTCCCAAGGGTTGTAGTTGCGAGAGAATAGCAATCGGACTCATAGCAATTAATGATGCCGCCCACACGACAACAATGATCCTCCGTGCGTGGCGCAGTGTTTGCCAACTCCGTGACGTCAGCGGATGGCATATGGCGAAGAATCGTTCCACAGACATGGCTACCAAAGTCCATCCCGACACACTAACTGATACAGCTACAAGAATGGGGAAAAAATTGCAAAAAAATCTAATTAAAAAATTCCACCAATAAAATATAGGAAACAGAACGTCAGAAACATCGCAGAAAATAATAAGCAGCATCGAATTCTTATTTCTAATAAAATATAACGAAAAAAGATAGAGGAAATGAAAAAAAAATCAAACGAAAAATCCACTCATAATGCGAAAGCTTTTAGGCATATTGTTTCCTGAACTTCTGGTTTCGCAATGTTTGAACTTTGTTCGATAGCAAAATATTTTCATTTTTCTAAAATCCACTTTTCCCAGTTTCTTTATTGTGCCCAGAGAAGAAAAATATTCGCTAAGATGTATTTTATGGGAAACAAGTTTCAAGTAATATTAGTAATAGCATTCTGTAACATGTCTTTTGAATTGCAGGAATTGAGGGCTGTCTTTCAAGCAAAACAAATGGCTTTGTATCTTAGTAAAACTAAGAAAAAACAAGTTGCAGGTAACAAAAAAGAGCAGCTGTTGCCATTATTTCTAGTATTTCTGCCGTTCTAGAAGAGGGCGCGATTTCGGAGCCGTTCTGGGGGCTCCGAAAGCTTCTTTCACAAGGGTCAAAGTCGCTGTAGCATGTAGACAAGCTTTATCCGGAGCAGCTGGGCCCATAATTTGGTCCCTTCAACCAGAAGATTATAGAAGAATTTCTGCCTAAGGGGCTTGTCACTGCTCCAAATCCTTCTTTTGTCTTACAAAATCACATCCAAACTTTCCCACCCAAAATTAATTAATTGGTTCGCTTTTTTTCGCCACTTAAACAAAACCTCGGAAATCCGAAACTAGCTTCAGATTTCTGGCTGCGGTACAAATCTATTCCCAAAATACTCTAGAAATTAAAAACAAAGGAAATTTCAGGCCTTAATTGGAATGCTAATGAACCAATCGACGCCGAGTTTTTCTTCGCCAAGGGAGCTTACTTAATGGAAAGAGGAAAAAAGAAAGAAAAGACAAGAAGATGGACAAAGAGAAGAATCAGAGATGGGGTTGCTTCATCAAATGAATCCTCAGCAGTGGAAACCTGAAAATTGGCTTTCTTTTAGACTGGAGACGGCCACGCTCGGCCGGAGTGGCGAAGTAGGAGCTACTTGATGGGCAAGAAGTCGTTTGGCTTTACACGTCACGTCCCACGTCAGCGAGGCCCTCGACGAGCTAAAGTTTATTTTTTCTAGATTTTCTTTTTCTTATACGTCTTTCCGTTTTCTGATTGCGATTTGTAGCGGATTTCACAAGGACTTATTTGCGACACGATCACCAAACTCGGTGTCGGCAAAAATTTCAAACAGTAGCTCCCCTTAACGACATCCTTCGTTTGCTCGAAATTTTCGTCTGCTGCTTGAACGTAACAAGATACTAAATCTAGTCACGTGCCAACGGGCAGAGAATTCCCCGTCGCATGGCATTAAAGTGCGGAAGAACGTTCCAAAAAACGGTCCCAAATGCTTTCATCTTAGCCAAATTGCACAACGCGATTTTATTTTTTCCAAGTTTGTTTTAAAATGCGAAAATTTGTTGAAAACTAATTTGGATACAGCAGATTATGCCAGATTGTGGTTCTTCAGATCTAAACGAGTCAAAAAATACCCCACTTGACTAATTTCAGGTTAAAAAAAGCGCGTCAAGCACGGTTGCCAAGGGCCTGGGGCTTCGGGTGACGTCACGTCACCTATGAGCGCTAGTAAGTCGGAAACGGTTCATCCCAGAAGAAAATTTCCGACGGCTGAGATGACAGTAACGCAACAGCTCATTACTTGAAGTCACTAAACAAGATCTCGTCTGGCGTTACCAAGGCATAGCTATTTTGTTCTGACTTGAGCGCGTCAAAAAGGCCACCCAGTTTTTTAGTTATTAACCACCAAAAAAGAGAAGAGCAATTAAGATGACGAGCCTTCTGACAAGGGGTAAAAAGTAAAGGGAGATAAGCAGGGATAGGTCTGAATTGCGTTTAGTCAAGTGTAGAAGGCTACCGCTACCAATCAACCCCAGTCAAGCTCGGCCTTCCACATCGACGGCAGCTGAGAACTTGACTGGTATAGATAACCCTGAAAAAAAGAAAAAAAATCTTGCAAGCGACAGGGCCTGAGGCGTCATTTCCAATCACGTGCCGATACACTCCTAAGACAGGCAAAGTAATGTGCCTGAGGGAATTTGGGATTGATCTAGGGGAGCTAGTGCAGGACGGATGATGCGGGATTCTGCCTATTAATTGGACCCGTCCAAGATCTTTCCGGGTGAGGGGGCGTTTTGCCTGTACCGCTCTAGGGAGCTCAACCTTCTTCTCTTGCTATTATTAGTGTCCAATTTAAGGCCAAAATCACGTCGTCGCGTCATACGGGGTTGTCGCAGTTATTCAGCCGGTTGACGCTAAGCAAACTGGCAGAAGTACAAGTTCCAATGGTTCAAACAGAATAACACACGTTATACATAGAGCGAACATGAAAGGAAGCAGAAACAAAGGTGCCGATACTGCCCTTATGAGCTTCTCATGACAAAGTCATTGCTGCCAGAGCTTCATTTCTGCCGATAAGAAAGCTTATAAGTCGGAGGCTTCCTAATGGGAATCGCGTCCCACACATGTGGACTACTGAGCAAAAGCCCTGCAGGCTGGAGCGGAAGACAGATAGTAGCAACAGCAAGAAAACATATTACTGCGTACTGGCAACACATTAGCACCACCGAACCTTCCCGGAGGCCAGAAGCTTTTCATTTTTTTTAATAGAAAAACTCCCGGAAGAGTAAGTTACTGGCGCTGAGGGAAAGCTACGGTTAACAAAGAAATGTACCTAGTACATGCAAGTAAAAAGCGCTATTTCTGCGTGTCCCGGTACTTGTCGTGAGCGGTTATTTCTTCACTAGATCATTAGCAACACGATAAAACAGAGTTCGTGAGCTGTGTGGCAAAGGTTGTCTGGGTTTTGTCAACTTTCTGACACGAATCCCGAACGCAGCCAAGGCCCTTACTGCCGCAGAAATATGACATTTGAGGGCCCGCCTTCCGTGACAGGCATGGCACACAACTTATGGCGAATGTATGTGTCTTTCTCAGCCTCTTTCGTACGTGATGGGAAATGCAGCCTGGGAAAAGGGAGTCCTGAGATGGTCCCACAAGCTGTGTATAAGCTTATTGCTTACATTCTTAACACTCCCCATCAATGACTCTTGCCCAAACGTGGTGGGAAGAAAACCTAAACAAGAAATAATCTTCACAGCGAAATTTACGACCTTCTATACGACTTCCCATCTTCCAAACATCCAGGATTGGAAATTCTGATCTAAGACCCAAAGATAAAGCCTTCTGGAAGAGGTGAAGATATAGATAAAAGGCTTCTGAAGCATTCACTAAAAAGGAAAACCGCCGCAACCCAAGGAGAGAGTGTTAACACGGAACCTTACATGCTCCAGGGCAACCCCCCAAAAGGACCCCCGAGGGTACGGATGTATTTGTTTCCAATGTTACAAGCATCCTTGGCCACAGTATGGTCTATATACTGTGCTCTTAGCAGGAATACAGGAAAACGAAAAAAGCTGCGATTTGCTAAGATTCCAAGGACAAAATGTTGATCAAATTTCTTTTCTGCCCTGCAGAAATTGTCTGCTTTAAAATTGTGGATTTCTCAAACAATTAGTTGAACAAGACGCTTTAATTCACATTTTCCCTTTAAAAAAATGCTAAATGCACGTCTAATGTAGCTTGGAAATAAGCAGAACTAGAATCGCAAAAAAAAATCCTGATCTCGTCGCAGTTCACTTGTGGACTCTTTCATTTCTATTTCCCACCAGAGACCCTATAAGTGCCCTGTGCTGGGTCAAGCCAAGCATCTCCAACATAACCATCTCATCCATCAAGGAAGTCTAGTCCGGAAACGTTAGCGAAAATGAGTTCCGACTCATCCCCCCCCCCTAAAAAAAACTTCCTGTTTTGGGGGGTTATCCTCCTACGCTCTCCTCATACTGTTGCACGAACTTCATGCCGTTGCAAACTACGCAGAAATATTACCGTATTACTGTCTTCCGTAACGACCAGAAAAGGAGAGTGGGTTCCGCTTTGCCTTCCCTTATTATTAGTAATAACTCCCGAGCCCGAAATGGCTGAACGATAGAGAGAGAGAGGAGAAAGAGAGAGAACGCACAACGATAGACAGTCTGCTTTGTATTGCGATGACAGACTTATTATTGAATCCCAACCGACCAACTATTACTGTTATAGATTCCGCTAATGGCACTGGCAGCAATCTTTAGGGGAACTCTATGACTTTTACTAAGTGTGATGGATACTGCAAGGCAGCTGCTTCAGGATCATCTACCAAACCCCTTTTTTCCTCTTATCATACATACCATCATATCTACCCATGAAAAGAAGGAAGGGTAAAGGGTAGTAGTACTCTTATCCCCCAAGTCTTTGACTCGAAAAAGTCAACAACAAACAACAAACTCACCAAGCGACCTAATTTGCTGTGGGTATTCACTAACAAAAAAAGCCCATACTAAGGACCTATTCAACTACATTCTACATTGCAAGCTTACAAAATAAAACCCATCGCCCACTCAAACCTAGCGGAAGAAATACAACAATAGAAAAAGGAGGTGTGGCTTAGAGGATCCGTTTTTTTCGGGGAGACCCTGACCTTTTTAGTATTGACACTGCGGCATCTGCAAGGCAATAAAGTTAGCCGGTTTTACTTGTTTCCAAGGCTTTTCTATAGACCTGGGGCACCCTTATTTCTGCGTGTGCTTCGTTGTCCCGCTCCTTCTTAACGTTGGTGATTATTGTTTATAACATAGAAAGAAATCTCATTTCCACTCTAGTATCGCAATTCGCTATACAAGACCCACATCCATAGACAAGAGAAGTTGTTTGCCGATGATTTTCTTTTTTTTTTTGCTAACAGTATCCGGAGGAAGGAAGGATAGGCCTCGGTTCCCTTTTGTGTCTGATAAATTCGTGGGACACGTGCCAGTGATCCTATCTCACAATTGTTGTTCACAGGACCCTAAAAGCATTCGCATTGTTGTCCAGAAAAATTCCCCTGCGTCCTAGACAAACCAAAACAAATCCTCATTGACATTTATGTTCTGCTTCGGTATATTCTCATGAATGCTCATGTATTCTGCTTCTATATATATTTCATTAACACATTTAGAATATTAACAAAAATAATTCTTTCCTTTTTGTACAAAATTGTCTTATTTTATTTTATTAGTATATAATATATACTTTAGAAAGCTGTATTTCTCGACTTTGCCATTATATTTATTATATTACTATTATTAATATAAAAATACACAAAAATTATATTAATTCAAGATAATTCTATTCCTCACTACTTTTGAGGAATTTCTTACCTACTTCCTTCTTTGACTATGAATACAAATGAACTTACGGATTTTGCTCTCCCTTACGCAATCGCTAATGATGTCAACTTAATGAAGGTCAGGAACACAAGAAACTTGACCCTAGCAGCGGATTACTTGACAATATCCCTTAACAAGTCCGGGCAGTTCCACTATACCCAAAGTCTTTTCAGGTAATTAATTTATCGATTCAGTCGTTCGGAAAAAAGTTTCTTTTTTATCTCCACGAAAAGCAAAACAAAATAAAATCCCAAAAACTGACCGAACTTGACAGCATTTTCTTTTCTTTATTTTTTTAACAAGAACAGATTTTGCTGATCCCGAGGAAACCCTTAAGCATTACTCGTAACTGTTGACCCTTTCGATTGCGTTTATTATCGAGCCACGTGCCACGCTTCCTCAAGCGATAAAATGGTTTCTTTTTCGATGAGGAAAGCACGGTTTCAAGCAGAAGGTACAAAATTCCCCCTCACTCGCTTTCATCCACGAATTTGCTACAAAACAAAATACCCTAAAACAAAACAGCATTTGAGCAGCTTACATCCACCATCACCTAATAAAGTGCGTTCAAGCAAGAGTTTGTCTGACGTAGCAACCTCCTGGGAGATTTTCCCTGGCTCTTCGTTGGTGTACATCAAACTACACGCAGAGCAACACAGTTTTTTATATGCAATTCTTTCAACGTAGCCCTTTTTTTTGGGGGGGGGGCTAAGCTCAGTTTTTCTTTCATACCTTTGTTTTTTCTTTTGAATAACTTGATCTGCAAAAAATGCGAACAATTGATCCACTTACGGAAAACGGATTTTTTGCTTCTCAATTCTTCCCTATTTCTTTAAATAAAGAAAACTGCAAGATCGAGGAAGAAATAAGAAATGGGTTTCTATGAGAGGCAAGCAAAACCACATAATTCCTGCAGATGACACGTAATTTTTTCTCAAGAAGTGCGAAAAACGTCACGTGAACACACCTCACCTTATTCGAATAAATCCGGACTACAATATCTTCAATTCAACGAATCTAAAGAATTGCCAAGAAAACTTCAACGAAAGTGGTCTAACAGTCAATACTATTACAATTAATAATTAAAATAACCCAAGTAGTTCAAAATATTTTATCTATATAATGGTATCTCTAATTCTATATAATGATATCTCTACTTCCACTTAAAAAGACAAAAAAGGAACATTTTTAGAAACACATCTTAGAAACACTTGTTAGAAAATGGCAACCCAGAAACGTACTCTACCTTGACTAAGACGAAAATACCCCGAAAATATCCTTAAGAAATCCGGATTCCGTCAACGGACAGCGTTCGAAATCGCACAACTTCCTCCACTTAGTGACATACTGTCTCGTGCAATTCAATTAATTTGTATCCAGGGCAACACCCCCTCCCTAATTCTAGAATCTCCTTTTCGAACTCAGCAACTTCTAGACTAACTGCTATAATAACAATAATAATAGCAATAATATCATTAATAATAATACATTACTATTATTGACAGTAACTAATATTAGTTATTAGTAAAAAAAAACTACGAACTATGTTATGCAATTGCCAGTTGCGTTTAGTAAACCGTCCTTGACGTCCAAAAGCGTCGTTTTTGTCCCCTTTTTCTCTTCTTAGCCAAGAAGCCATAACCGTCCAAGAGAGGAGATCGTCAACTGCAGTCGTCCAAATTCCTTCATCACGGCATCTTTGACACCAGATGTAAATTGCCTTGCTTTCCCCCTCTCGGAAAAACGACTCCAAACAGCAAGAAACCAACACTAAGGTCGATATTCCAGATCCCCTCCCCGCAATCCTACTACAACCCAAATTAAGGATTTGCATCACAACAAGGCTCTTTACCCAACTATCCCTCGATGTTACGTACTTGGAACATGTATAACTTTGAAGTGCAACGCGTTTACCATGCAAATTATGAGGATAATTTTCCTTCTAAGAAGAACACTAAGGTAGTCTAAATAATAAAAACTTTTAGTAGGTTCTCATGGGTTTTAAAGCATTTTGCATAAAAGGTAAACGGAAACTAACTGGCATGTGCTAGCGCAAGAGAAATGGACCTGTGGTATCATTATCAATCTCTCCAACTCTTCGGAGAAAGGTCTTAACTTGAACAAATGGCAAGGAAATTTGTAACCATAGCAATAAAAATAGGAAAAAACTTTTGCCATACCACATGATCCATTTCCTCTTAATGATCTTGTTAAAGTACTCTGGTCTACACTTCTTGCGAACTTTTTTTTATAATTTTTCTTCCTTGTATCTCTTTCTCCCTTCACTCAACTTCTCTCTATGGCTACAACCCTTTTGGTTTAGTCAAACTTTGTAGAAATAGCGATAAAGAATGAAGGTATAATAGGTTTTCCTAACCTTGGAAGCTGTGTAATCTTGAAAAAAAAAATCTTAAGAAAATTTAGAATTTTTTACGGAAAAGAAAAGAAACCACAGCTTTACCTTGCAAATAGGGAATTAACTTGCAGAGTGTTTCACCGAATATAAAATCTCGTAGCAACGTTCCGACAAGCGTGAAAGGCATACAAAAGACGCCCAGGAGTAAATCACTGATGGCCAGATTGAGCAAATAGACGTTGGTGATGGTTCGCATGCGAGTGTTTTGTACCAAAGTGAGGATCACTAACGTATTGCCCAAGACTCCGAGCAAGAAAATAACGGTGTAGAGTGGAATTCGTACTTTGCCTGCTTCCCAGACAGATTCCACTGTCGTCGAAGCCGGGTTTAATGTAGAGGAAAAGAAGAAGGGGATGTTCGTTACCATAGACGACGCACTCTCCAAATAGGGAATCGTAGGGGGAATTTCCGGGCTAACAGTGGTGGTAAAGTACGCTGATAAGATTTCTTGCAATTCTAACGTCAAATTGAATTCGTTCAGCATGTCGCTGCTATTCCTGAACTGCGATAACACTGACAGCAAATACTCCTCCGTAGCTTCCTCCATGGTTTTCTCCCCAAACTTGAAACACTTGAACTAAAATTCCTTCATTTTAGAATTGCCGTCGTGCGTTCGTATATACTTAATAACAAGCAATGTAGGTTTTATTTTAAGATTGTTTTTTTAAAAAAACTAACTTATTGCTTTTCCGCAGAGAAGGGCGAGGGAGAAATAGTAATGCTGCTACTAGTGAGAGCGAGAAAAGCCAAGTGGTGTAGCAAAAGCTCGGATTCAAAAGACTAGGACTTGGGCACGCACGCAGACTCCGGCGAAGAGCGTAGAAGAAGCGAATTGTAGGACTAGTAACTGTTTGGGATTTTGTTTTCGGGGGAGGGTGTGAGAGGTTAAGAATTCGAGGAAGAAGCTAGTGGGGGGGAAGCTACAATAAGAAGTTTTTAAGAGGCTGGAGAGGTTGTTTTTATTCCATCTTTTTGTTTGGAAGGAAATAAAAGTTGGCTCGTTGTGTAAAAGGCGATGCACCGTGGAAAGAAGAGATGAAAGAGAAGACGCTCCCAGTTATCACATGACTGGACGGACAAGCTGCGCAGCTTTACTCCTTTAGTTTAACCTAACTAACCTCATGGAATGCACGGAATGTTCAAACCGACAGCCTCTTCGCTTGCTTTTCGAGTTCTGAAGAGCAGTGAACAAGAGTTTTAAAAGTAGGACTATCTAAACTCCAGAACTAACAGACTAATTAGAGGGAACACGATATAAAAACTTAATTTAGAGACACACAAGAATGCTCTTGGTAGACTATACAAATTTTGAGGGTGCCTGAGGCAACAAATTAAGCTTAATATTGACTAATTTCTTAACTTAACAAAAGCATAGGCTTATAATTGGACTTAAGATTAAATTTTTAGACAAAAATGCTTTACTAGCAAGACCAAATATACAGTTATGAGAATTTTCAAGGATTATAAAGCTTAAGAATGTTATTAAAAAGCGATACTTACGAAATCCGGTCTCCTTGAAAAATATCGAACGTAAGTTTTCAAAACCAAAAAGAGCCCGCGCCATCTTTAGTATGGTCGAATTCGTGCTCTAACGAATGAAAAAGGGGCATCCCCGCTCTACGTTATATAAAGGATTAGTTCAGCATGAAGAATTGGCTTATATAAGCTATCTACCTCTCTGATTACGGGGAAATAAAGGGCAAATTGCGCAATCACGCACATTCTTCGTTTCCCGGACGACATAACAAGTCATTTAAATATCCGTTGCGAAATACGACTCTCGCGCCATCAGTAGCTAGCGTCCATAACTAAATGACTGAACGGAACATTTGGAGGTGAATCCCGTTTACTTTTACGCTTTCCTGCCATTAGGTTTCTGTAAGACTACACAGCACTAACAGTCGCTCCTTACAGCGAAAGAACCGCTAGCCGTAGCTCTTTTGAACGAGTTAGAAAAATTATGAAAAGATGGTGCAAAAAGACATAATTTATACAGAAAATAAAATGTAAAATATATTCTAGATCTTGCTAAAAATTACCGGACATAAAGCTCTTTGGAAATTTCATTAAAAATACAAAAATCTCCTTTCCCAAACATTTGTTTTGAAAATCATCAGAGCAAGAAATCAAAATCAAATGCAGGTTTGCTACCTAACCAAAAATTGGCAACTTTTGGCAATCTGCGGCATTGCTCTAAGACCGTTTCAGGACTGGTTAAGGCCAGATGCAAGCAGAACAGTTCATGGCAACGGACTTCCTTTTTTCGCTTATTTTTACTCAGGTTCAAACGCTGTACGATTTGCCTATGAAAGAACATTAACATCTTTCAACTTTTCAGTGATTCCTAATTTCATACTCGTAAGAATCGTGCCCAATAATCCCAGGTACGCCTAAACATTCCTGCGCTTCTAATACTGATTCTAAAGGGACCAATTGACCCTAAATAATTTAAGTATTAGTTTCAGATTTAATTAAATAAACAAAAATAAATTCGTAGAATAATAATACCGGACTAGGTTCCATGAGTATAACGTGACTATAACGGAACATTTCATCCGTCCAAGTGGACCAGAGCTTCCCTTCTTTCATATCCGAAACGGCTTGAGAGATCATATTGAATATCTACAGCAATTGTATAATTTAAAAGAATTTTTTTTTTTAAAAATGAGATGAATTACAAATCTTTCACCTGTTCTTGGTGGAAATCGTTTTCTTGAGTATAACACGGCATAAGGATCATATTTCCCGCGGTGGTACTTCGGTCCACGTAAATGAAGTGTACGAGTTCAGGAAATGTAGCAAAATCTGTTTTGCCAATCGAGCGTTCCACTGGAAATGAGCAAAGTTGACTGAATTCGCCACTGGGGTTCAACTGCTGAAACACGAGGTCGCTGATCTGACTCAACAGTTCTTCACGGTCATCCGAGAGGACCACAAATGTGTTGAGTTCGCTAAAAAAGTCATCCAGGGCCAACCGCACCCGGTTTAGCACCCGCTGCTCTTTCAATTGACTGTCACTCGCATTTTTCTCCAAATACCGCGAGATTTCCCCCAGATCTTCCTCAAGTTTGGAGGGTTTTTCCGCAGAATCTGCAGCCGCCTTTTTGGCGAGTTGCATCAGGCGTCGACACGCCTGTTTTAACGCTTTTCTGATGGGTACTTTCTTTTCCTGGGGTAGCTCTGAACGCTCCATGTCGTTTACCACCGTGATGAGGTCAAACGCGCTAGAAATTAGCGTATGACTGGTTACCTAATGAACAAATCAACTCAAATGATCACTTAATTCATGACTTAATTAATCTTCACTTTCCTGTTCTAATAGTATTAGCAGGACTTTTGGTCGAATTGGCTGGATGAAAACCTTCAGGGGAAGCCAAGTTCGCTCCGTGGTGGGTAGGAACAGCAATAAATTACCACTTCTTCCTGCAAGTGACGTTTCTAAGGTTGGTTTTTAAGTTTTTAAGATATATTTGATACCTTCAACTGTAGAATGAAGTAATTGTGACGTATAACTCGATTCCTGGTTAAATGCTTTGATAAACACGACCAGGAACAAGATTCCGGAGGATGAAATCTCTGGTGCTCCAGGTCTAGGAAGATTTTATCCCACAAAACGACAATTACGACCTTGAAATATTAAGAAAGTAATATTTTTACCCAGCATAGATCGACATTAGACGATGTTCTAGCAACAAGACGCCTTGTAGGTACGATAGGGAGGTGCCTGTACTACGATGGAAGTCCGTTAGCGCATTTTCTAAAGTATCAACGCAGAATCCCGCCAAATCAGAACTCAAAGGGATTTGCTCGATGCCTTGGACTGCTGCGAATACTTCTTTTTCTCGCAAATCTAGCCAAACATCGATCAGTCTTGTTAAGGTAGCGCTGGTTCGTGGATTCTGCAATCTGAAAACAACAAACAGAAAATATGTACATATCTTTTTATCTTTTCAATCTTTTTTGGCAAAATGAGTTTATACAATTGGAAACCAGGACCAGCTACGTGCTGAGCAAAGGTTGCATATACTCTCAAATACTGCTGAAGATCAATGCCCTTGCTAGTACTTCCATTCCGGCCAATACCGACGAACAGCCATCCAGAATCCTATAATCCATTTCCAAAGAACCAAAAGAACATACTTAAGAAATCTTTCCATGAAATTCTAAGGAAATTCAGGTTTAATTTGGTTTTACTTGTAGAAACTCGACGCGGGTCCCGTCCTCGCATTCCAAGTAGGTATACGGGTTATGAAAATGCAAATCCATCAGCCAATAAGAAGCGACCATGGGATTAAAGTGGTGCCATAGCTCCTTCTTGCTTTCATCTCTGTCAACTTCCGCTCCATTATTCTAAAGCAAGCATTAAAAAGTGCCTTGAAAAAGGCTGTTTTCCCCATCTTCTTTTCAATTTTCTCTTTTACCAGGTCTGGGGAAGCAGTTAGAACTAGTTGTACCAATTCCTGTGTATGGCAAGCGTGAAGTAACAAATTCTGACTCCCAAAAATGGCACTACCTAAAATCCTCATTTTCGGACCTTTCACACACGCGGAAAAATCCAGATATCACTTAGATTTTTCTTCCCTTTTTTAGAGCTTTTTTTCCTAATGATTATCCTTTGATATTTTCCTCAAGTTTTCTCGCGCCTGCGTAGGCACGACGAGATTAACATTAGCCGAAGCCTTTCATTAGCATTTTTAGCTCGTCAAGGTGCCTGCAAACGTTGATAGAAGGAGCTCATTTCGCCTTTCTTGGCCATTTCCTATCTTTGCTTGTCTGTCTCGACTCAACAACCTCAAACCAAAAGGTAAACGAAAGCAAGAACCAGTTCCATCAAGGAAAGGGACAAGGTCAGCCCCATAAAACCGTTACGGCTTCAACTTGGGACTCCCCTCTTCATTCAAAAGTTCCCTGCTTCAAAATTTTGGACATGATTCCTGCCTGATTGACTCCCAGGAGACTCTTCTTTTAAGTACATTTTGCTATGACTCTCCCAAAGTGCTGGCGAAATGTTGGTTTGAGTCAATACGACCTTGGTTTTAGGAAAGAAGTACCATTATCTTATCTATTTGCCTTCACCATGGCAACATTCCTAACCGGCTACGTAATAGCGCCGAAACCTTTCACAAAAGAGAGGAAAAGCATAAAAGGACACCTTTTTCCTTCTTCTTGGGCTTTTATCAATCTCTGTCCGGGGTTTTCTCGGATGCTTTAGGTTACCCGCAACGACTCTCAGACGGATCCAGACAAGTAACGCGAAAAGAGGGACAGAGAGAGGCCGACAACAAGAGATCAGTTTGGGTTCTCGCCGGTCAGCGTGCCAGTCGTGCGGAACCTCGTAAAGCCGTTGGACATTTAAAAACTACCCTAAAACGCTTGATTCTTTGTATAAATCTTTTAATCTTGAAACGTAATTTTGTCGTAGCCAGTGAACCATGACCTCGACTCATACTGTGGGCCTCACCGGCGAAGAAAAGCGCACCAGTAGCAAGTAATTAAAACGCATTCCTTCCACCATTTTTTGTTGTTGTGGGGTCGTACGTTTTGCCCGCTATACTTTGAAATTCAAGTTGCTGACGTGTATACTTGAACAAGAGCTGGCTTGGTGATAAATTGCTCCAAGTTTCTGATACCGGTGTAGTGCATGAATCACGTACGGTCTAAAACAGTCTTCGTACTTCGTATTTCCCCCAAGGTTATTTGTCCAATAAACTTGGAGGGAGTTGGTTCTACCCACGTTTTTGGCTGTAAAACCTTTCTCAAATTGCTTTTCTATGCAAAATTCTTGGCCTCTTTAACAGCTTAGCAGACGAAAAATCTGCCAAGGATTTCCACTTATCCTTGGACCTTGTTTTGACCCTAAAAAGCAGGGTCAAAAAGTTTTAACGCAGGGAGCGAGAGGAAAGTAATTACTACATGTCCTTTATGCTTTCCCTGGGTTACCCCCTACTTCGCTGCATCTGTGGGAGTTCGTACTCTAAATACTGTAGTTATAAATATTCACCCCTTTGCTCCTTCACTCTTGGGAGCATTTCAAGGGGTTAAAACGAGGTCAACGTTTGTGTTATTCTCGAAAGTTCTACGTACTTGAAAATGAGTTAAGTTTCCTGGAAATGGAATTTGAAAGCGATAATGGTTTTTGAGAAACTTCCGAACATCTTGCAGATACTTGTAATTACAATAATTGGATCTGGGTGGAGATTTTTGCAGGCTTTTCAGGTTTTACTGCACATTGTTAGCGTTATTAAACCTAAAAGGAAGACGGATAAAGAGCTATAAAGTTACTTTTTAAGTCATACAAAACGCATGACGTTGGCTCGTAAGAATGCGGTGTGACGATTAAGATAAAAAAAACACATGGACGGTTTCTATGATACTGAGTTTCACTTTCGTGAAGGGAAGAAGCGTGCTAAGTGGTTTGTATCACTAATTAACTCGGCTTTCTGGGGCCATGAGCGCAATTCCATTGTTTCTTACAGTGTTGCGGAAATTTTTCATTAAAAAAAAAGATAACTCTGGTGAGACTATGTTGCAATTCGATCTGGGGAATTGTAAACCGACATTTTGTTTCTGTTGCTAAATTCCTTGCAATGGTTCGCTGCAGAAGTATTTTGCGATCTGTAACTTCCTCTATACGTGTCGTCACATAAACTAGATACAGGGAAATAAGCGTGTCTGGGTTTCCGGACTCTTTATCCTTTCAAAAAGATATGATTTCTTGGAAAACCAAGGCTCTCTCTCTGATTTTGGCGAATTTTTTAACTTTCTAAATGAATAAACGCAAAAAAAGCACGAAAAAGTTAATTTTTCAAGGAGAATTAAAGACAGGGGAGTTTAACATGGGCTCGAAGATCAACAACATAAATGTAAAATTCGAAATGATTTGGACTTTCGAATTGGCATAATAAAGACATAAATTTATATTTTGTTATTCAATTTAAAATAAAAAAAAAATATACAAAATAATGTTAATAAAACTGTATAGGAAGACTAAGGATAATTAACGTTGGAAACCATTCAAATTTATGCGAATTTAACTAAGTTAAGCTTGTTAAACTTTACTGTTTTTCTTCAAATTAGTTCACAATGACTTGAAACATCTAATGGTAATCTAATGTTGTTTTTAATTACCCAACTCCTCACCCCAATCCTTTTTATGAAGAAATAAACGACGCTAATACCTAGGCTAGACGGGACAAGTTAGTGATCATCAAGCTAATGATCGTCAACAAAATGCATACAAATTCGATGTCTTTAACTCAGGTAGAAGGATTAACTCGGAGTTGATGATCATTAACTTGTCCCGTCTAGCCTAGGTATAACAGATTTAAGCCTACAAGCCGTATTAAAATAAATAAATAGAAACAAATCCAAAGATACATAAATTGAATAGGAAGAAGTTGAAGCATTAGAAACTCAAGCAAAATTCTTCCAAAATGAACGTTCTGTAAGTGCTCTTGAAGCTTCTAAGTCGAGTTAAGCATCCGAATTCCTTTCGTTTCAAATTAAAAGGATTAGAAACACCCAAATGGAACATTTTTTAAAAGCCTAGGAATCATAAAATTCGAAAACAAATAAAAAGAATCCAACACAAAGGCCCAAAACACGAGCCCGGAACACCAGTAGCGCGAACCATAAAACTTTTAAAAACGCCAATTAAAAGCTTTAGTGTGCCCTTAAGCAATTCCAAAGTCGTTAACAAATGAGACCCCGAGGAACCTTCTTCCTTTTCCTTCATACCAGACAGGTGGTAACCCCCCAAAGTTCCTGGCAGCTGCCTTTTTTGCTCCTGCGTCTCAGCAACGAACCCCGGCGATTAAAAGTCGAGTACGTTTTAGACCCCAAACCCATGGTCTTACAAACGATAACTACCAATTTTGATCGGCAAAACTTAAAAAAAAATTCTGTAGACCTTTTTTTTTGTTCAATTACGCTCTTTAAAAGGCTCGGCATACGTTTGTAGTAACACTTAAAAAACAACCACGAGTTGCTATCCTTAATAAGCTATATTAGAACTTCCTCTTTGACCTCTTTGTCTCTTCGTCCGATAGTTCAAGCTTGGCTGCGCTTTTTGACTTCCGTCAAGGTTCTTGTGCCTAACTGCGATGAGTTTCCAACTGCAACGCTGCTGCCATTGTTGCTACGTTTAGAGGAAGCAGTCGTGCAAGTGTCGAAAAACCAGGTCACGTGACTACCAAGCCTTGTTTCCGGGGCTTCTCTCTCTCTGTTTCCCAACAGACTTGATTTCCAACAATTTGCAACTTGAAAAAAGTACCAAAACTACTTTTTTCTAAACCTTCAACACTTAAAAAACATTTTAAACGGGTATTTTTCACTTCCGAACAGACAAAAACAAAGAACAATTCTAAACTAAAAAAAGGAAGCTTTTCAGCTGTGAGCTAAACTAGGTATACCGATCAAGCTCATCAAGGATCCGAAAAAGCTGCGCGAGCGCTTGAATGGGAAATGGGGTTGTTTATATCCCTCCTAATTTGCATTGAGTGACACTTGAAAAGGGGAAACAAGGCGCGTACTCTGACAAAAGGAAGTTGGTTTCAAAGTTAGCAACAAAAAAAACGCGATTCACTGATTCTTCAGTCCTCCGGAAGCGAAGTTCGCGTGTTTCAGGTTCTACAACTGTGCCTGCTTTGCACGCTTTTGCAGTACAAACCAAAACAAAACGTAAATCTAAGGGCGTTGCTTCTTTTCATTTCTTTTTTTTTCGCTATGAATGAAAAACTTCCCAAGGTCGTTTTGAAAGCCACATTCTTTCGCTTTCATATCTTCCGTATTTGCCTCCCATCTTTGGGAATCAACACGTTGCTTTCCCAAAAAACTCAAAAGTCACAAAACGTCACCTTTTCCCTCCAAAAAAGTTTTTAAAAAAAATCATTTTTTGCAAGCTATAAGCTCTCGTCACTAAAGTTAATGACAAGCTAAAATTTGCAGTGCATGACTTGCAGTTGTGAAAGTTGCAACATTTCCAGCTCCGCAACGGCAGCGTTCCATGAATCCGCAGGGTGGTTTTCGGGTTTGCGCTTCGAGAACGGCAGAAACCGCCAAAAATGTGCTTAATTTCTTATCAAAAACCCAAGAATCCCAAAATGAAAATCCAATTAGTGGTTTTCTTGCATATCTCTAGACTCCCTAAAGTGAAACTGAACTGTCAAAAAAATGTTAAAAAGACGTTCACTTGTAAGGCTTCTTTCTTAAAAGAAACCTTTTAAAGATGACGGTCACAAACCCCTTTAAGGTCTCTTTTATTAATATAACCTAAGCTTCCTCACCCTCTCAACGTTTATCTAAGGTATCGAATATTGAATCTCTTTCGAAGTTTTCTCAGTGCTAAGCTATATGGAAGGGAAGTGGGCTTTTTAAAAGTTTGGCGAAATGTTGGAAATAGAAGCCAGCTGGCCTTGTTTTTGAAAAGGCTCATGGCTCATTGATTGAATGGATTGAGGATTCGGGACCGATGGATATCCGGTGCCTGAAACATTTTCACCTGTAAAACTGAGCTCATTTGGGCGTGAAAGGTCGCCACGAACCACCAAATTGAGTTTTCACAATGGTTCAGACTTCTTTTTGTCTTGCTCACCCCAGCTCATCCTTCACCTTCAATGATATTGTTTCCTTCCAATAAACAAGCGGGAACAGAAGCAGGGAATCTAGAAGTTTCCGGACGATAGTATATGAGTTAAGTTTAAGTCATTCAGGCCCTTAAAACGCCGCAACTATTACAACGATAATTGCTAGATATGCTATGGCTTTCCTGTGGTAAATTGAAACACGGATCAAGAAACACCCAGGAAATGGTTTTAACGGTTTCACAACAATAACACAACTGCTCTACTTCACATTAACCCTCTTTGCAAGGGAGAAACTACTCCCGAGGGATCAAAAACACGCCAACCAACCAAAACGAATCCGTATAGATTAACTTAAATATACGTTAACACAATTTAGGGAATGAAATAAGCCCGATTATATATCCGGTTAAGTTAAAAAGAAGTAAAATTATATATAACGTAGATGCATAATTATATTTTGTCAGTGTACATTATTCGTTCAGTTGAAAAGTCAGAACACTGAAATCAAGCTACAATTATTTAAAATCTACGTTATTGAAGTGATAAATTCTTAGGTAATTTGTATTATTGATAATACGGGATGCTGTGACGCCTGACTTCTGGATTTAGAAATTACCATAATTAAGGGAAAATATCAACAAAAAAGTGTTTTTAGCAATATAAATATATATTGGCGCTATTAGGATGAGATGTAAAGAAAACCTCGCGGTTTAATGGTTTGATTTTAATGTTTTGTTAGAGTCTTTAATGCGAGTTTTCAGATTTGATAGATCACTTAGTTCAGAATTTTAGTTTCTGAAATTTTAGTTCAGAATGAACTCGTCTTCTTTGTGTTGAGGTGGTTAAAGGGCACTAGGTAATGCCATGGAGGTTGTTCAGGTTAATTAGTGCAACGTGAACGAGTTTATGTCTTCGAAAGCCAAAACAAAAAAAGGATGTTTCCAAGACGAAGTATAGTTGTTGAGAAACGGCGTATAATTGCTGGAGCGTGTCGCTTTTTGTAAGGACAACCCATTTCAAGTTGGATGGCGATGAACCCTTCTCCTGTTTCGCTTCCATAACCTCTTGACATCATCCAAAAACAACAACACTAGCTACAGCACAGCGCCATTAAATTATGGCCCATAACAAAATAAAAAAAACTTCTTTCATTACAGCCTCTTCTACTTCTTCTAACATCTTAAATTGCTATACATTCGGGTTATGCATCTCCAAATCTCGGTTCATTAAACTCTGATTTGTAGTCTGCAATCAATTCTCGCTTGTTCGGTCCCCTCCCCCACAGAACTATTTGACCACCCGAATTTAACCATAATACGCAAATCTTGGAATCTTTCAAACCTTTTTTTTAAATAAATAAAAATATTACCAAACAAGAATTTTAGTATAGTTTTCTCCTTCACTAAACCCTCATAATGCTTTGGAATGCCACAAAAGAACAACAAAAACTTGCCGAAATGCAGATCTCCACGTACCAGGAAGCTTTCAGCACAGGGCCTTTTTTTAAAGTTACAAATCCAGGTAGAAATACCCCAAAGCCAACTCAGCAGATGATCTTTGAAAATCTTGAAAAAGATAGTAAAAACGCATTGTAGACAAGCGTTAGAATCTTTTCAAGCAATGGAACGCATGAAAAAATCGCCAAGAGTTAAAAAAAAGTATTCCATAACCGAGGAAGCTCTACGGGAGACTCACTAAGGCATGACTCATCACCTTTAATAAGGCTTCTGATATTATTCAAGGGTATATATCAGGTCCATGATCCATGACGTCCAAAATGAGAGACATTGACCATGGATCAAGTTCCACAAAGCTTAAACTATCGAATAACGTTAAAACTTATCAGACATTATTCCCTATTCTTCCCATTGACTTCGTAAGGTTTCATTCTAGAAAGCCAATGACGTGTCCGTTCCAGTTCGGATTGCTTCATTGTATCGACTGGGTGACTCGGTCTCCTCACAAACCACCGACAAAGAAGGCAGTACATTAATACATAGATATACCATAGCTACACCCCTGTTTCCAGGTATTTTCTTTCACTCCACCCTTCTTAACCCCCACCAGTTGGAAAGCGCGAGAAATGTCCCCCAGAAAATAGGGTGGAGAAAGGAGGGTACGGGAAAACCACCTTCCGGCGTCGCGGTGGTGGTTTTTGTGTACAAGTAAAAACAGACAGGCCCGCTAGGGTTATAAAAAGGCGCTGGTTCAGGTGCTTACTCTTCATTCGCTACTCAGTTGTAGTACTAGCAAGTGATACTGTTTTAAAACCACCTGAGCTCGCTTTTGCAAAGTTCCTGGATTGTTAATTTCGTTTTGAGAAGTCTTTTAGCTTAAGTTTTTTGCTTCAGTTCCATTTTAAGTTAAAACAATGGCGACTTACTACGCTATCCGTCATATCGAGTTGGATAACATTGGCAGTGGCAAAAAGAGGTATTAATTTAACAACTGTCGCGAGTGTTTGAATTTCGTTGCAGTGTTAATTGTTTTGAAGTCACAAGTTTGAAGCTTAAATGGGGGAAATAATTTTTAAATAATTTGGTTTGTTAGGGTATTGCGTCCCCCTGGTGGCCAATCCAGTGACATTTTCGGAGTAAATGAAGCGGCTTTGGATTTAACCCCTCGACGAGTCAAAACCCACGGAACTTCCAACTTGCCGCTCGGAGATGCTTCGTTTGACGATTCTCATTGCAATACATCGCAGTCTTCGGAATCGCCGTCCGGCTCTGGCCCTGGAACTCCTCGCGCAGGTTAGGGTTTAATTTATTCATTTTTAGAGCATAATCTTGAAAGCTTCAACCTTGTTTATCTTGAATTCCTGTCTCGAGATCCTTGAGATCAATTAGTTAATCTTTGCGAGCTGATTAAATTAAGCGCCTCTAATCCTTTGCTGACAAGCGCGATAAATATTCTGCATGTGTCAAAATTAGCAAAACAAAAGCGTATTTTTTAATTTAAGCGCTTTGATTCTATAAGCTTCGTACAAGTTTCACAGTTCCATGCAGTAACTTCCCGTTGTTACAATTTAAGACTTAGTTATAATTAGGTAAGACGGCACCGGATTTCTGGTTTAACTTTGAACTCAGTGACTGAATTCATTGAACTGCATTTTAAGCTTTCCTCTTATTTAATTTATAATTAGCCAAGTTGTCCTTTGAAAAGTAGGCGGGCTAATACTATCAATTTAAATTTTTCGCTCAAACTTTAAACTCTTTTGAATTTAAAAAAGCAATAATATTAATCAATAGGGGTGCTGGAGCTGGTTTATAATTTGTGCCACAAAAAATAATCATTTTGCTTATTAATCGTTAACTAACTCCATAACTCGGTCCTTAGGGACGCCGTTGGGTAACTTCGTGCTTACGGTCCCCAATTCGTCCACGCCCTGTCGTCCTGTCAGCCAACGTCGGGTTCGAGGTACATTAACAAACCCACAATCCCAGAAAGAAATGAAAATGACAACCCAAACCCCAAACACACGTGTTTTTTTGTTATACAACTTAATGACGTTCTGCTCGGCTTGGTTTTGGTTGTTTGCCTTTATTTATTCTCGCCCAAGAACGGATACGGAAGCATGGCTTTAATATGACTGTGACGGAGGGGAAAAATCTTGAAAGATACTTATCTCTTTCATAAAGTTTATTTCACTGTGTTGTATACCAAATAAAAGTATTTACTTACTTTCTTTATTTTTAGGCGGGAATCCAGTGACGGGTGAAGGTTATGACGAAGCAGACAGAAAGGAAGAGAAACCCCAGGAAGAAGTACAGCAACAACAAGCTTCGCGGAGACAACGTGTGCCCCCAGGCGGCTACTCGACGAAATTGTGGTAAATGTGTTTTGGGTATGGAAAGAAAACAGAACTATCGAGACTTCGAGGAGATCAGTTCTTGAGTTTCTGTTTTTCCTGGGATTTACCAGATTTTTTTTTTTTTAAAAAAAAACAAGGAGAACGTCCAATACGAAGATTTTTTCTTAATTAAAAAAGATGAAAACAGATTAAATTGATGGGGTTATTTTAATGTTTCCCATAATTACGGATGCTGAAATTGTGCTTTTTTTATTGTTGCGATATGCAAAGAACCGGGTATAAATACATTCATAGCTTGCCTTTACTTTGTTCTAAATGACTTCTTTTATTGTTTTATTTCTATTACTAATGTAGTAGTAAGAGTACAGGAGTGCTTGAACTGCGTTACGAGAAGAATAAATTATGTGCCCCGAGGCAGAGGTAATTGTGATTGTGCCAGGTTGTAACTCATGTGCAAAACGATGTGCAGCCAAGTTTAAAGCCAGTTTGATGAACAGCTATTGCTTCCACTGTTTACAAATTTCACAAATTAAGGGGCCCCTCTCTGCTGGATTGGTACCACAGAAGCGTTTTTGCAGCTCGGAATAACGCTGGGAGGGGGGCAAGATGTCCCTGTAAGACCAATCCATTGGATGATCGTCGAACCGCTCGAGTAGCTCCTTCTTCAGCTCGAAAGTCTGGAATTTACGATCATCTTATGTATAAATTTAATTCTTAAAGCCAAAAGTTTACCTGCAGCACGTCCTCGGGTGGCGTTGGTGCCAACTCAGGGACCAAAACGTTCTTGCAAATTGCAACTGCTCGGAAGGCGAACCATCCTATGTAGCGAGGATGAAGGGAAACCCCGTAAATCTTCTAAAAAAATTTTGTCAGATCTGCATAAAGTTAAGAAACTAGTTGTTCAATGAGATAGTACTTTGTTTTCAGGCCAAGGATCTGGTGCCACATCTTTACGTTGGTAATAATAAGCTGCTCCTGAAACATGTCCAGCTGTCTGCACGAGAATCGTTGGCTGGCTGGTACCGGGCTGCATATCAGAGTCAAACATCAAATCAGTTGGAGTCGGATCGTCCAAAGCCTGCAGATAAATAAGTTTGTATAATATATAAGAAATGGGATGCTGAATCTAATTCGAAGTTTTTACTTGTTTGACGTAGAAAGAAATACATTCGTTTAAAGGCTCTTTGAACTCTGAGACTCCTTGTTCGGTTTTGTATTTCAGAAATGGCAAGAATCCAAGTTCAAAGAAGCGGGGTTGACTCAGAATCAGAAAAGCCAACGTGTGGTCGTGGTACGGTAGATGGTATTGAGTTTGGACAAGAGCATTATAATCTCCAACCTAATAGTAAAAGAATTGATAAATTAAGTAGTAAAAGGGATTGAAGAATTGATCTTTGTAGAAATTATTTTGTTGTAAAAGATCTAAGCGAAGATTACCTTAAACGGATGGACTTCCAGGCCGTACGTAGTTAAATCACATTCCAGTTTCGTTTGCAATTTATGAAAACCCATATTTTCGATCCCAAGTCACTAATTTTTAACTGATTAGCTACGAAAATGGGTTATCAAACCTATTTTTACCAGATGGGCCTTCTCCCTGCAACGAATCCTTCGACTATGCCCACGATATCTCAAAACTACCCTAAATCATTCGGTTAGAACTACAAAAAGAGCTAAACGGAAACAAGTTGAACCTAAAACCTGGTGACTGATATCGAAAAAAAAACCCAGCGAGCCTTTTCAAAGGTAGACACAAAGGTTAACATCGCCAGAGCAACGAAACTCTTAACCGACCTAAAAGCACATAAGAAGGAAAAGCATGTCCAGAAGAGGCTGTATAGCTCCACGAAAATCTCATGCTTCACCCAAGAACTGCGACAATTCCGGAAGATAATAACGAAAGCCTCAAGTACATTACGTCATACGTAGAGAAGTAAAGATGAAAGAGCTTGGAAGGAACTAAGGC
The DNA here is from genome assembly GCA_022832285.1 of Lepidurus apus apus. Lineage (NCBI taxonomy): Eukaryota > Metazoa > Arthropoda > Branchiopoda > Notostraca > Triopsidae > Lepidurus > Lepidurus apus. Next base: position 176,786 of record JAGJRO010000033.1, read on the forward strand.
CAATTACCCGTCGCGGTATCACGAAACCAGCTGAAAAACGTTGGACAGTAAGTCCAGCGCACGGAAAATCCAAATTAAGTATTTGACTTTCAAGTAAAAGCTTTAAGCTTTGCAATTAATTATAAAGTGCTTTATATTAACGACTACTACAGCTTTAGTGAGGGTGAAATAAGACACGGAATGCCCTGAGGAATACGTAATTATGATTGTGCAAGGGTGTTACTCACGTGTCAAACGATCCAGTGAGTTTAAACGAGCTCGACGAACCAGCTATTGCTCCCATCGGGCGCAAATTTCGCGTAATAAGGGGCCCCTGTCTCCTGGTTTGGTGCTAAAGTAGCGTTTCTGCAGCTCGGAATAACGCTGGACTGGGGACACTATGTCCCTGAACGTCCAATCCTGCCAGCGATCATTGTAACGCTCCAGCAATTCCTTCTTCAGCTCATAATCCTGGAAATTAAGATGAGTTTAAATCCAAATTTACTTTAACAGACGTTACCTGCAAAAGGTCTTTGGCTGGGATTGGTGTCAGCTCAGGAGCTAAAATGTTCTTGCAAACTACAACTGATCGTAAGGCGAACCATCCTACATAACGAGGATGAAGACAAACCCCAAATATACTCTATAAGATCAATAAAAGGTGAACAAAACCTTAAAAATCGCTTTTTTAATGGATTATACTTTGTTTTCAGGCCAAGGATCCGGTACCACATCTTTTCGTTGGTAGAAATAGACTGCTCCTGATACATGTCCTGCTGTCTGCATGAGGATTCTTGGTCGGCGAGAACCGGGCTGCATTTCGTAGTCATAAATCACATCAATGGTAGTGGAATCGTCCAAAGCCTGCAAATAATAACTTTGATATATTTTTCCTCTAAAGGGTTAGAGGAAATAGATTGTGATAGTTCATGAGGTTTACTTGGACAGCTTTGTTAACATAAAATGAAATAGACAGATCTAAAGCGTCCCTGGGCATTGAGGCTTCTTGTAGATTTTTAGATTGCAAATATGGCAGGAATCCAAGTTCAAAGAAGCTGGGCAGACTTAGAACCACAAAGGCTAACGCGTCGCTGTGGTACGGTAACTGGAACTTAGGTCCAACGACAGCATTGTACTCTTCAATCTAGTTTAATTATAAAGATATTAATTAGAACTTACAAGTTCAAACCACTTTTCTAATTAATATAATAATATTACGATCAAACAGAAACAAAGTTTACTTTAAACGGATGGATTTCTAGCCCATACGGACTTAACTCGTTGTCCAGTTCTGTATTTAGTTTCGTGAAGGCCATATTGTAAAGTTATACAATTAATTTTAATTGACTAGCTGCAGGGAATTAAATATCACCAAATTTATTGACATGCAGAAATGCCTGCCGACAAGAGCTCGTCGAAAGGCGGGACTTGGTCCCATTCTAAGAATTAAAGCCGCATTCTGGAATAACTTAGCATCAGGTGCTGCCACTGCGCTGAGATTAACAATGATGCGGCTCCGCTGTGAACCATTCAAGCTCCGCCTCTAGCATTTACTTTTTCCGCCGTTTGGACTGGCGAACGGAATTAAAAGTGCAGCTCTTAAACGTAATAATAAAGTGTTGAATTTATAAATTATGAAAGTGATATTGCTTTTAATATCCTACACAAGTCTTCCTTAAATAATGATGCGCCCCAAGCAGACAATAAACCACGCCCAAATTTAGCTCGCATTTCCTCCCTAGTCTAGTACCGACTCCATTCAAGGATTGCAGCGTACAGCACAGGTATGATTATTAAACATGAACAATGAAATATATAAAGTGAAAAGCTGATTATGAATCACGAAAAGCGAAAAAATGAATCTCAGGTCTCGTGACGTTAAAAACAAGAAATGTGTATTGTAATACATGGGTCAAGGAGGGTTTTTCGGGGTAAGGTTTTGGAGGGTCGCACATTATCAAAGATCAGGACACGATTTTTTAGCTACGTTAAATGTTTTTTACAGGAAACTTGATTTTTTAAAAAACAAACTTCTTTTTGTTTGTTTATTACCCTTGGCTTTTCCAGCATTTTATACATTTCTGGCTGCTGGAAGGGGGTAATGCATGTGTCTATGTATGTATAATGCAGAAGGGAGGGGGGAGATTATGACAGAATTTTATGTTTTATTATTATTATACAGACGTATAAAACTCAAAGTGTTTGGATGAATTTAAAAGGAAAGAAAGACCCAAAATACGGCCTATAATTTGATAAATTAACGTTTTTTGCTTATATGAGCGAGCACTTTAGCTTAGCATATAACGTGTTCTTTTTATCTCCTTTAAATTAAAAATCGAAAAAAACATGGCTTTTTTGAGCGGACATCGAGAGACTATACAATTTTCAGAAGGGGGGTTGGGGTGGACAGGGTGATAAAAAAAATGGCAAAAGCCTTCCATGCTATTTGTGGCCATATATGAATATAAACTTTCTTTTTTTCTTCCCAACACTTCGCTCATTGTTTCCCTATTTCTAAGTTATTTCTGTTCTTTTATTACTGCTTCCCTCCGCCCTCCCATTCACCCCTTCACTCCACAGAAGCAGCAGCTGCTCTGTAGGGTTCTTTTCATTTTTATTTTATTTTGGAAATAAATAAAAAATTATAACTGCGTAAGCATTTCTGCCACCCAATGCTGCTCCTAAGCTACGTCGTCTTTTTTCTTTTTTAAGTAGTTTGGGTTTTTTTTTTTTTTTTGCTTTCGGCTGTTCCACATAAAACTTTTGTCTTTCCTTCTGCTTCGGGATATATCACAATGAGGTTTGTTTTTCATAATTAAAAACCATAAATCCTTGGAAGGCTGACGGAGCTCGATTAATTGGCTCGGGCACACAAACTTTTACCATCGAAAACAAAAGAAGGGGAAATGGCTCCAAGCTGTCATTTTGTTTTTCCTGTAACAAAACCTCTTGAAATGATAACATTTTTTTTTGCACACGCAAAATTCACACAACTTAAAAAGGAAAAAAAAAGCTTTCCATCACTTTCTCGTCAGTCTAGAGACCTCTTCTCTCTTGCACAACTCTTGGTTCTCTATTTGTCTCGGTCCTTAAAAAAATTCGCCTTGAAATTCGCGAAGATCACCAAGTTATGCCTCTTTAAGCTCTTTTTGCGCTTTCAGAGCATCTTTGCGTTCTGTAAGCTGTGGCGCCATCTTTGACTACGTTTTGTGATTAAGTAGTTAAGGCACTTGGGACCACAAACACACGTTAAATAGTCTCGGAGTCCCCCTACAGGATTACTTGTTTGTTTTCCATCGTTCTTCTCTTCTTTTTCTTCTTTTTACACTTCAGTGCCATCGTCGCCTTCGTCTTGAAACGTGCTGTCTTCGCCATCTACCGAGAGTTTCTTGCGCGGTTTAGGAGGTGGTTTAGGCGGGACTTTGACTGGGGAACCCCCTATGGTCCCATTATTGTTGTTATGGCTACTGCTGCTGTTGTTATTGTTGGTAGTAGACTCGTTCGGGCTGAAGGCGCTCATGGGACGAGGCCTAATAGCCGGTTTCGGCGCTACAGCTGGGGCAGCCTTCCGCCGGGCAGTGTCGCCCATGCGGCTGGAGGTCGTACTAGAGACACTAAGTCTCGATGCCGGTGGCGCTTGAGCCAGATCGGACTGTTTAAACTCGTCTGGTGGTTCGGCGATTATGTCTTGGTGGGGGGCCGTACGCTGGTGACGCTGGAGTGGCGGGAGACTGAGTTCCTCGGCTTGAGCAGCTTCTACAATGTTCGGCGTGGAGAAAGGGAGCGTATGGCTCCGACTGGCAGCTGGAGACGGCGGGATATCGATCTCTTCTATAGGAACGTAATACGGAGGCAAGGCGGCCTTGTGGAAGGTGGCCATACCGGGCGCCAGGCTCCCGGCGCGTAATGGCGTCGAGGAGGCAGAGATAAAGGAATGATTATGGTGAGGCGACGCCGAAGCGATGGGGGTCAAACTAGCGATACGATTCAAGGAAAGGGCGGACGTCGATGATCCATCGGCGGTCGTTCGGGGACCGATTGTGTCGTATAACGGTTCGGACGTTACGCCACTAGAGGGTTGCCTGTCTGTAGTAGGAGACGGAGAGGAGATCGGAGTACTGGACCAGGAAGGTACTCGAGGTCGCGGTCGCCTTGGTAAGGTGACGTAACCCGGTCTACCTTGGGACATAATGACATCGCAACTGGTTTCTGCGTACTTCTGGCCATTTGGCGTACTGGTACTTGCCGCTGAAGCAATAGAAGCGCGCTGGTGTTGCTGAGAAGGGATTCGGTAGTCGGGAATGACGTAGGAAGGGTGGCCGGCTAATTGGGCAGGGTTAAGGTTCAGCGGCAAGCGGGATGCATCGGGTGTAGTAGAGGTACCAGAAACTGTACTAGGCGATCCTCCCCGGAACCGGTGAGGGATATCTAGTAGGTCTGGATAGAGATTTGGATCCGCTCCAGCAGTGGCGCTGGTGTAGAGCGTTACAGACGCTAGGGTTTGCGCAGGGAAACGCGAGGTTGAAGGTAAAGTGTTACAATTAGAACGTTCCAAGTGATCCATGGACTCGACCAACCGCTCGTCGTACTTTTCCGCTGGGATGTAGGTGCAGGACTCCCTTAGGGTCATCCCGCGGTCGAGTTCCGTCTGTGGAACCATCTCGTAGCCATTGCCGTTATTAGATTTGTTGGAGTTGAGGTTCAGGGCGTTACTATCATTGAGCAACGCTTTATCTTGATCCCCGTAGTCGAGATTTAAAGTCCCGTTGCCGTTCATCTTAACGCTGCCATTGTGGTGCTGGGTATCTCGCCTCCTTCGTCGCCGTTGGCGACCGCAGAAACAGCAGACCACCACCACGAGTAAGATCAGCAACAAGGCGAAGCCGGCAGCGACACCGATGATGATGGTCGGAGGGACATTACCCTCTTCGTTGAAGATGGTAACGATGACCGGCGCGGCTGGGAAGTACACCGATACATTAGCCACTGCTACGCCACCTGGGTTGCTGGCCGAACAGGTATACACCCCGGCGTCCTGTTCACTAGCGCGGCGGATGGTCAAATTACTCCAAATTTCCGCGTTTTCGGGGAGTCTGAGCTTGACCTCGGGTTGGACATAACCCGCTCGGATTATGTAGATCTGATCGGCGTAGGAACTCTGAGAGAGATTAGTAATCACTCGGCCGTGGGCTAGCCACTTGACGTCAGGCTGCGGGACGCCGTTGACTTTACATGACATGGTGAGATCGGACCCCGCAGCTCCTTCAATACTACGCTCCGCCGCCTCGACCATCGGCGGGCAGGCGAAGTCGTCATCCAAGAGCTGATCCCACGACCGACCGGCTAACCGCGTGGGTTCGGCGCAGATGGTGGGGTTTGCGTAAAGGTTAGCTTCCATTAAATAATGCTTGAGCGGTTTTAGGCGGCAGTCGCACCGCCAAGGGTTATTCTGCAAGGCGAGGCTCTTGAGTTTTTCTAACGGCTCGAAAATAACCGCTTTGAGATTGGTCAAACGGTTCCCGCTCAAACGCAGCGTCGCTAAAGCCTTCAGATGCATAAACGCTTTTTGATCCATGAGCTCGAGTCCGCAATTCGCTAATTCCAGCGTATGCAAATGGGGCAAGGCCGGGAACTGGTGCGCCTCGAGCTTCTCCAGCGGATTGTTGTTGATGAAGAGAAACCGGAGTTTCTCATTACCAGTAAAAGTATCCGGATGCAGTCGCGCTAAGCGATTGTTGGAAATGTCCACTTCGATCATGATACTCAAGTCCCGGAACGCGTCCTTGTCCAAGTGACGCAAACTACAGTTCCGCACGTACACTTTCTGCAAGTTGACAAGCCCCACCGAGCGGAACGCGTCGCGCGGTAAGATCTCTAGTGGGTTCCCGCTCAAGTCCAACACCTGGATCTCGGGACTCAGGGTGTTCGGCACGGCCGTAAAGCCGGCCTGGACGCACTCGGCGACGCGTTTCCCGGAACTCCATTTGCACGTACAACTCGAGGGACAAGCGGCGGTCCAATCGCCGCTCACTAAATGACCTAATACTAGCAAGGTCAGCGTGAACGTCCAGGGACCCATCTTCGCAACTTCCCAAAGTTCGGTGTTTGAAAAGCGAAACGTCTTTTTCACATTTCCTATTGAAAAACAAAAAGGGAGAGAGAGAGATGAAATTTGAGTTCAAACCACTCGAGTGTAAAGATTCAAAGGCACTATTTGCTTTAGGTAAACCGGTACACCCAACGGATGGTTAAAGTAAACAATAGCTATGCCCATACTATTGAGGGAGGGTTAAAAGGGAGAGAGTAGTACGAGAAGGATAGATTCGGTTTATGGAGAGTTCCATCGAAATGGGGGAAAAAGTAGCTACGGGGCATACAAATAGTGTAGTATTGTAAGAACCCACACTACGTCTCTAAGGGCGACAATAGTTCCATTATCCGGGACCCATTTCCCTGGGCTCACTAGGAATTTCTCGACCGTTTTGAAGGAGGGGCTTTCTCTGGGGAGTTTTCAAAGCCGCCTTGTGTGAATCCCGATTTAAAAAGGTTTTGTATTGTTTTTGTCTTTAAAGCAGCTTCTCTATACTGAGTTAGGAGCTCATGGGAATCTGTAATCTGAGGCTTGGGAAACTTCCCGCAGGCTCTATTCAAATGCCATGAGTCACGCCTGGCATGGCAATTAAGCGGTCACTTATGCTGCTGGCTGTTCAAAATTTTAGGGGGGTCTTACTTTTGGGACGTGTTGCTTAGGTTGGCTTAGCTCGACACCGGAACGTTGCGACACCAACTTTCCGAACTTTCCGAGGGATTCTAAATATGTACACTTTCAAGTCCGAATATTTCGAGGTGTTAAAAGAGCTATTTTTCAGTGGACCAGGAATGTTTCACCACTATACACGACACTGCCAACCACTAAAGCACCTACAGCATGATTGCCAAAGCGACAGCAACACAGCCGAGGTCCTCTTGCAACGGAGCCAGAGCTGGGGGGCAGATGGTAAAGCTGCTGGGGTCTCTGACCAGTGGAGGCAGGAGCGAACAGGGAGGGGGGGAACTAGTTCTTTTGTCCGTTTGTGTTCTCAGCTAAAGAAGCAGAAGGACAAGCCTGGAAGGGACCTTTGCCGCTCTATGCAGGTAAAAAAACAAAAAAATATACCAGGTAGAGAAGTCCCTTTTACGTTAGTTTGGGAAACAATGCACGCCATCTGAGGAAGGAATTTTGAATTTTGGCGCCAAATGGCCGACCATGTGTGTGCTGGCGCGACATTCAAATTTAGATACATTTGCTTAAAAGTTTTCTATGGCGAGTAAGCCAAGCAAACTGGAACATAAAGGAGGATATAGTAGTTTCTAACGGTTGTAAAGATGGCTTGTCTGGTTATCTTGATTAACCACGCCTCCAAGCATTCATAAAAGGGTTAATAAAAACTTAAAGCCGGAAAAGAAGTTTCGAAGTGATGTTAGGTTAGTTTTTAAACCGTTAAAAATCCTTTAAATGTTTTAAAGGGGGAAAGATGGTTAAAAGATGGCAAGAAGAGGTTAAGTGGGATGAAGTGATTTAAAAGCTGTGCAAAGTACGTTTCTTTCTTTTTTGTCCCCCGCTCGTAACAGTCAATTGTGTTGCATGTGTGTGTGGTGGGGAGGAACAGGAGTATTATAAAGCTGGCAGTACGTGATGGGCTTAGGATGTCAGGAAGTTAGAGTGTCTATGTATGTGTGTGTGTCGGAATTTGGTTCGCTGTTGTAGTTCTATTGATCCGCCAGGCGGCCAGAGAGCGAGAGGACTCAAAAAAGAGCCTCCTGCGCCCACCCAAACAACAAGAAGCCGCGAGTAAAGTTAGCCGCGAGGGGAAGCAGCAGTGAATCCATATTTCGTAACGTCACATCACCCGGAAAACAAGAACTAGAGAACCTCGACCGGGGAACGTAAACGCAAGGCTCCCATTAACCTCCCAAAAAACCTTGCCACCGCCCCGTCATCGTAATCAATAACGTCGGGACAGTGAAGAGAGCTGCTTTAATGAGTTTCAAATGAACTTTTAGATCATTGTGGCTTTCTGGGGGGTTACCCATGAATACCGGAGAGAGTATTGCGTGTATCTAGGGGGCGGGAGAGCGGAGAGGATGCAATGTCAATGGCGTCACGCTCCTTAATTTTGTTGTCCCGCCATAATTGTGGCCCCGTGTCATGATCGCGGTGGCCATGACGAGAACATACGACTACACATTTGCACTGTATTTCGTTTTCGCTTTTACTAAATGTGCGACTCGCTTTACGTTAATTGGCATGCATAATTCCATGGAAATTAGTGACATGAGCTACAGTAAATCGATCCTTGTAAGACACGTAAAACGCTGACAGACTAACCTTTCCTGTCTGGGTTTTAAAGGTTGGAAAGCCAGTGCACCAAGATTGGAAAACCATAACCAACACCGCATACATACGCGGAAACAGGACCCAAACTCGCTTTAAAAAAACAACAACTGCAATTGCTCCTTTGAATGTTTAAAAGTGTTGTCTGGAACTTGGCCATTTTACACTTGATGGCGCCAGAAGCGGTAACGTTATATACTCGTGACTTTAACCAGTAACTACCGAATCTTCCCAAGACCATCATCTCCTTTGCAATTCCATTCCCTTTTTAGGGAAATTGGCGGAAGAAAAAGCCGTTGGACAACTTGTAATGGTTGGAACGGTTAAAACTTCAAGTTTAATGGTTATTTGATTGAAAACGCGAAGTAATTGCCGGAAATTGTGTTAAGTTAATTACCCAGGATAAGAACAGGTCTATTAAACTCGGGGGTTTAGTGTTTTTTATTTTTTTAGCAAGTTTGTGCAGAAAAAGTGCTGTTTTTTTGTCTTGACGCTGGTTATGGGCACTGAAAGATCTTTTCTTTTTCTTGAACACCAAAATAAAGGGTGCATAAAAGAAAAGCAAGGGGTTTTATGGCTTTCGTGACTCGTTTTAGGTGCGACAAAGAAAAGGTTCGCGAAGCTGAACGACCAAAACGGTTTTGCCAATCCGTATTTTTGTTGGCGTAATTTTTCTTCTGAATCTTTAATGACTAGCGTTCTGAAATGTATATTCCACACAATTTTGGGATGAAAATGTGTGGTAAGTTCTTCTAAGGCAACAAACGGGAGAAAAATAAGGATCCAGTTCTCCTCCAGAATCTCCTTTTTTTCGGGAGCCTTCTTTTGTTCGGCGAGGAAGGAAATTCACAGCAGCAGTGTATATTATGTGTACGTGTGTGTGTATTTGTGTGTGAGTGTGTTCTAAACAGCTCAAGCTCGAGAAAACACCAACATGCAACTTATTATAAATTCCATTAAGCGAAGAGCAATATTGGGTTGGCCTTTATATTACGCTGGAGAGCTATTTTCCAACCCTTTGGCCATGATTAACTTGTGGGAAATTCTGCAACACTGCCCTAACTCACCGTTTTTGCCGCTTCTGTGAACCACGTTTTCGCCATTTTTTCCCCTAACCTTCTAGGAGGTCTTTTTGGAATTCAGTGGCAACGGGGTCGCTGAGCGCAAAATTTTCTCTTTCGTGGGGATATAGTAATAAACTATTCAAGTATAATGTACGGCGTAATTATCTCGTCTGCTCATCACAATTTAGCAAATATAATGCTATTGTGCTATGTAGTACTTTAGAAGTATTACTGCGATATTTCAGCAAGTATTTTTAAACTAGGGGTTTTTGGAATCAGACTGTTTCGAATGTATAATGGGATAAATTTGACAGGAAATTTGTAAATGTTCTTTTAACCTTAACCTTAAGGAATACCCCAAAAGCTTAGGCCATAAGCTTAAGTGATCGATGAATGTTTGACACTGAAAATCCCATTCTTTCCTTCGAATTGTCTCACGTTTTCTATGGCTTTCATCTCGTCTGGGAGAGAAAGAGAGAAGGGCTGAGAGCTTGGCCGGGCGAAGAGCTCTGAGTATCATCTGAGCTTCGTATCTTTTCGTCTAATTGTTTTTCTAGTACCGTGATAAATTAGCCTTTTTCTTTTTGCTCCCTTGACAAGAAACAAATTTGATTTATTTTTCTTCCGCTTTTGCTTTTAAACAGAATTTCTATTTTTTTGCCCCAGTCCAATTACTTTTCTTTCCTGTTTAAATAGCAAGTAAATACACAAGACCGTCTTACGGTTTTTCCTCGAATTTTCTACTTGCTTTACCTCCCCCCGAAAAAAAATTCCTTACATATTATAGTCGCTTTTGCAAATGAGTTTGAGGCCATACAAAATGTACCCCCGAAACATGTTAGAATTAACGTTTGAGGGACTCCCAACACACAAACCCTTCTCAAGATTGCTTTACGCTCCATAAATTTTCTGTATAGACTCTGCTGTTATTATTCTCTTCCTTTTGGGTAGGTCTTATGTTCCTCGTTGAATCAGGAATTTCCATCTTTCTTTTCCCCTCGCGCTTTCTTGCAAGGGTGCATTTAAAAGGACGTTGCTACAGTTATATACAATCTATTGGAGCCTTGCAAATTTCTTCCGCAAATTTTTTTTAATTCTTTGTATCCTTCTAACGCAACACTGAATTTTTTGGAGATACATATTACTTTTACAAAAGATATGAAAAAAAATTACATTCCTTTTTAAAACAAAAAATGTTATTGATGTAAACAAAGACAAGATGTCGGTTTGGACAGAAAAGAAAAATAACTATAAAACGTCGGAAATTTTTATTCAAGCAAATGCGAAGAGATCAACGCAAAATGGAAATATTGACTTGCGTCGGAGCAGAGTCGAATTTATTTACCCTAGGAATAGGTAAATACTGAAGTGCGATCCAGTGGAAGATCCGAAAAGCGTTCGTCAAATAATTGAAGGACAGTAATCTAATAGGGTTTATGTAGTAGAGGAGACTCGGGTCAAAAGTAACGCGACGCGAAAGTAACAAAAATCATAACTCTTTAACAAACGGTTTGTAGAGGCAGTAAAATATCACGGTCATGCCACATACCACTAGGCAGCATTACAAAAATGTACATGTGAAACGAGTGAGATTTAATCGAGATATTCAAGAAAGTCGGGTTTCGCTACCTTTCTTAACAAAAACGGGTGGTACTTTTTTCGCTGTTACATTAACTGCCGATACCCAAAAATTATCACAAAAATATTTTTTAAGCTCACCGAATGCTACAGAATAACTACTCAAATTTCAGGCATCATAGCCCTATAATAGCAGATTTCTCGACCATGTGAAAAACGCAAAAAACGCAACGTTGCATGACGTGATTTGTTTTGAAGTTCAAAATGCCGGACTTAAGGAAACCCAGCGCCAGCCCCTTACAACGTTGTATTTTTCTATTTTTTAAATTATTTTTTCTTAGAATACACAACTTCTTGATAGAAATGGTGCTGCAATGTTCTACGAAGTGTACAGACTGTAACTCTACATTTTCATTGCAATCTGTTATGTCTGTCATTAAAAATTTGATCGGCAAAATTTCTTATGAGGAAACGCACGTTAAACATGATGTTACTTTTGACCTAACGGGTTATACGGTTATAACAAAGGAGGATCTCCTGGTTTGAAGGCTAGTTTGATCTTATTTTACGTTTTAATGGAGCATATAGTGGCTTAATAGAGAGCAGAGATACGCCTGCATCTATTGGTTGTACATTCAGGTGATAGTTAAGTTCGTACTACAAGTGAAAACTAAACAAGTGCGAAATGTTACTTTTGACCCGAGTCTTTCTACTCTCTCTAGTCTCGTAGATAAAGAAAAGTTAGGGTTTAGGCAGGAATCGTTAGGTCTCATTGCTTATTGCTGAACGGATCCGAGTTTGGATAATCTTAAAGTCACTAAATGACTTAGATTTGGTTTCCGCTCTGTAAGTAGAACAGCTATGCGTACAGTACTCAAACTAAGTATCTCACCATAGCCTTTTCAAATTGACCAATGACAGTGCTTGTCGTCATTTGGACCAATCCTGTCGTGTCTAGACCACAACTACGCTTATGCAGGGCTCTCAACACTATAACCCTTCTAAACTCCCCAGTCAACTAAAGGACAGGTCATTCAATTGAATGGTATTTAATAGCGAAGCTAATCCCTCTACCTGGCAAAAAGGACAAAACAAGAAAGCGTTTGGCGAAATGAATAAAATAATTTATTTTTGTCAAAAATATTTTTTTAAGAATATTATTTATTTTAATAGCTTTTTCACCTGCTATATAAACCTGAATAAAATCCAAGATGTGATCAGATAGATTCCAGGCTCTCAAATTTGAATTAACATTACCCTCGTCATGGAGCCAGGAAGATTTAGACCAATTTTACCAAGATCCCCAATCGTGCCGATTGCTGAACCACAGCAAGGACTCCCGGTGAATTTGCCACTAAAAAATTTTTTTTGACAAAAATAAATTATTTTATTCATTTCGCCAAACGCTTTCTTGTTTTGTCCTTTTTGCCAGGTAGAGGGATTAGCTTCGCTATTAAATACCATTTAATTGAATGACCTGTCCTTTAGTTGACTGGGGAGTTTAGAAGGGTTATAGTGTTGAGAGCCCAGCATAAGCGTAGTTGTGGTCTAGACACGACAGGATTGGTCCAAATGACGACAAGCACTGTCATTGGTCAATTTGAAAAGGCTATGGTGAGATACTTAGTTTGAGTACTGTACCTAAGTAACTGAATAACAAAAGACCGACTCCTTTCCTTTCCGGGTACTCCGTTTTGGCCACGGAGACGAAGCGGGTCGCGGTTCTACATCTATTTGCACCTTTTTTTTTAACAGTATACGAGATCACCTTGCTAAACATACATTTTGGGGTATCGCAGTAATGAGCCCCAATATCTGAAATCCATTTGCGTTAACGAAGAGTAAGTTTCTTTATTAAATGTGAAGGTGTGTACTTAAATGGTTTATTTGTATAAGACCAACGGATGCTATGTCCTGAAAACTTAACTCCCCACTATTGTTATTTTCTCTCTCTCTCTCGGGCTCTTTTACTGTGATGTGGTATTTAAGTTATTCTTCTGTTCTGTGATGAAATGGACGCGTAATTGTTTGCTAGCGAATGTCATTTCTACGAAAGAGTGAAAAAAAGGAAGCGAAAACGACAGCTTTGAATACAGTATTTGTAAAAAAAAAAAAAAAGGGAAAGAGTTATAGGCAAATTGCTTTCCTTTGTTTGCCTTATTTTTCACTCTTTGTTGCTAGTAAATATTTCGGCAACGCTAAGGCAAATCACTTTAGATTTAAGTGTTTTTTCATCGTTTCCGGTGCGGGGTTTTTCTTTTATGTGTGTTAACATAGTTGGTAAATTAATCCGGAGGAGTGATGCAAATGAAGGGGATTTTAATTATACACTAGAGAAAGCGAACAAAAGCTTTATTTGTATGCTCTGCCCCTTTACCCCAAGTTCGTTAGTCTTTAATTTTAACGAGTGGCTGCCTTCACAATTAAATTGGTAGTGTAAATAAGTAATTGAGATGTTGTGCTTTTCTTTCGATCAATTGCTTAAATGCGTTACCTCTGCTGTGTCTCAAATGATTTTTTTCTACAAATTACTAAGCAAAGCTGTTCCTGGTCCGGAAACTTCTTGAATTTGTCTAAAAAATTCTATATTTTTTTCGTCGAAACTGATAGGAATGCAGAAATATTTTTTATTTGAGTGTATTTTAAAAACTTGGCTAATGTTACATAAAATGGATAGTTTTGATGCAGTAATTTTAAGATTCTTGCAATCGAAAACAGTTTTTATGAATATTGCTAGAAGTTACCGCAGATGATTCGTAGACATTGGAATTGCTGCAAAGATTACTATAATTGGCAGAAATTCTGCACCATTTGAAGTGTCTTTATCTTAAGTTTCTGCAGGAAATTTCGAATAAGTATACACATAGGCAATTATTAGACATTTCTACAGATATTACTAGTCAAATACCCACATTACTGCAGAAATTACAGTATATTCAATAGTAATGCACAAGTAATCCAAGATTTACCGGTTAATTTATCTAATACTGTTAGAAATTCGGCAGAAGTATGTGACAGAAAAGGAACTTGAAGTAGAAATTAACCAATTATAACTTGGGAACCGTTCTGTACATGGATTGGGGTTGGCTATAGCTTCGGACTGATTCTCCATTTTTTTCGGTTCCATAGCTCTTCAAAGTTAAAGCAATTTTAACTTTGAAACTTTCTTCGCTTAGCTACGATATTACCCCGAAAAGCGGTAGCGTGATCTAATCTTGTGGGGAATTTTAATTCCTTAGAGCGCTTGATAGGTGGGGATGCATAACTGGGTAGTAACCGGGGAGGTTGGATCTTTAAAGCTACCACGGACACAACGAGTTTTAGATTATTCATATATTTTTGTATTTTATTTTTCCTCTCCATCCCACAGAACGATTTCGTTTGAAGGGCTTTAGCGTAGCTCTATAGCTCTAGCTAGCGACGAGAAACAGGAATAATTCTGTAGCTCTAAAAGCAATAATTTCTGTAAAAGGGTGACGCAGGTGTGAGTTATACACCCCCAGAAATAAAAATAATTACGTTTGCTCCGTTATACGAACCAAGTTGTAATGCAGCAATACGTTTTTAAGGCTGTCTTGCCCCTTTTCCATCTTTTCAGGGAATAATACAGAAAGAGAAAAAAAATAATCATAGCCTTCCTACTATAATCTTTTAAAAAGTGACACATTAAAAAGGGGCAGGTCTTTAGTGCGAGTTTTGTTATGTTCCTGTTTTGGGGGAAATAGGGAGGAAAAAGAACCTCGATTTTTTCCTTATTTAGAAGGGAGGATTTTTTTATTTGTCACTGGAAACCTTCCAAAGAGTTTATTTTTTGTATTTCTCTATTTTCTCTTTTTTTCTAATTGTTAGTTTATTTCTTTTAGAAAAGTTAGGAGTCTTTGCAGGCATTTAGGTACCTTTGTCAGGTACAGGAACCTGCTGTGCTATCACTTGTATTGACTATTGGAATAAAAAAAAGAGGAGACAATAGACATTTTGCAATTGTAGAACCGGAAAATAATGTTTTTCTTTGAGATTGTAAGTTTCTTATGTGTGTGTGTTTCTTTCGAACGTGCACTCAAATTCGGGTTGACTTTTAGCAAAGAAGCATTAGCGGTATGAGAAAGCAAAGTTGTAAGCGGATTTGGCTACTTTTTGGTTGTTGTTTTATGTTGCAAGCAAATACAGAGAGCTTTTTGTTCCAAGTCTTGTAGGGAATTACCTTCCCGGCTTATTTTCTCTTTCCTAAACCTTTCCTAGGTCTACAGTCGTATTGTGTTGTTATATTCCGAGTCGAATAAACGGGAATACTTTTAGAAATAGATCCCAAACTGCGTTTTTTCCCTATTTTTCTAAATCAGGACTTTTATAGGAGTTAAGAAAATTGTAAGACTTAAAGATACGAAAGTATCAAAAGGTTAATACTGATGACGTCATAAGGTTACCTGGGAGATCAGGGGAGGTTTCCCCGGGGAGAATAAAAATAAAATAAAATCCTAGATTCTGATGGGCTTGGCTTGTTTCCTGGGAAGGTATATTGTGCAAATTGCGTAGAAGGAAGTTTCTAGATTCACTTCACTCACTAATTGTTTTTCGAGAAACGAAACTTGGTTTGCGAGGGAATGAAGTTTGTCTAGCCTGTTAAAGAGGGACAATTTAAGCTTGTACTATGGATGCAGACTGGGTTAAAATGTACACTGAGCGTGGGACGTTGGCGATTTTGCTTTGGGTTAGGGGGTTTTGCAAGATAAAGTTTACCGAAAGTTTACACACATGCTAAGAGATAGGCAGGGAGGGACGGTTAGGTTGAACCCACGACAACAGACGATAGAAAGATTGTAAACAGAAAAAGAAAAAGAGGATAGAAAGAGAGAGAGAGATTAAAAAGACTGTTGCGGAACAGGCCTCAGGGCAAAGTTACTAAACTGTCCGAATCTTATCGCTTATCAATTTTCAACTAAGTTACAACTTTTTGAATGTTGCTCCGAGCTCCGGCGACCGCCTGCGTGGTCCCTAACTGGAGATAACTCAAAGACGGATGAATCAGCCAAATTTGTATTTTTTTAATATCTATTTTCCACGACTTATCAGTAGACGGAAGTTATAAGGGAACTTTTGAGAAACGTAGTTTAGAATTTTAAGTGGACTTTGATAAACCTTGCCGAACTTTCAAATTTAAACTTATCTATAACAGTAATGACAGTTTGGGGATGGTTTCGCTCTATAGATGGCGTAGCGGACTGTTTATATACTACAGCGAAACTCTTGGAAAATTTTTAAAAGGGAGCACACAGGTCGCATGCTGATGTTTTTGAAGTGGAAGAAGGAAAGGGACTGTTCAACTTGGTCAAATATTTGGCAGTTAATCGGCTAAACGTCCATTTCGCATATTTGCTTAAATGGGGTAGCGGGGTGGGGGGAGGGAGGGAATGGGGGGATTGAGTGCTAGCCCCGGACCCTTTTAGCTTTTAACTTGACAAGACACGCGACGAGAGTTCGGGATTGGATTACAAGGCTGACTGGGATTCCCTTGGGAAGCTAAAATTTTCGGGGGGTTAGGTTAAAACTTTACACGCGATAAGAGAATTTCATCTTTTAGAAATACGTTTTAGAAATTATCGAGTTAATTTTCTCCTATGATCGAATCCGGGACTGTTTTCGTCTTTCCTGGTTTGGTTGTCATTTACGCAAAGGGGAAGCTAAATTGGCCATAATTCTGCAGAGATCTGAAGATAATTTCCGCAGAAAATTGACCAGAAATTGTGTACAAATGCCTTAAACGGAATACAAGTTCAATAATCTTCAGCAAAATTATTTAGAACTTAAATTTTATTTCTTTTAGCTATTCCTGTATAAAGATCTGCATGAGTGTCAGGGGAGATACCGCAGACATAACTTTAAACGTAAAACTGCCAACAAATGACCTTAAATGAAGAACACCGAGAATGTTACATCATAGTGTGTCGAAATTAGACACTACTTCTGCAGAATTTTTTCAAGAAAGATTGCGTCAGTAACATGGAACACCAAACCTTAATTTAAGTAACTTTAAATAGTAATTCTTCAGACATTTGAGTCATATTTCTGCAAAATATTGATAGTAATGTAGCAGATGTTGACAGTAATACCGGAGAAATAATCTTAAAAAAGCTTCGAAATATTTATAGCTGCCTTAAAAGTTTTGTGTGGTGACGTCAGAGCTGGAATTACTTCGCTTTTTGACAGAGTATCCTCCAGCTGGCAGAATAATGTATTTCTTAATATTTTTCTGTCTTTTTGGAAGAGAGAGGGCAGTAATGGTCAGTAATTAAAGTTACAAGCTGAATATTGAAGTATGTTCTTGGAATCCGAATTGAAATCCCGTTGCTTTTAATTGTTAAAGTTCGCAGAAAGGCTGAGAGGAAACGTCCTTTTTATCACTCAACCAAGCCTAATTATTTCATTTCGGAACTTTGCATATCACCTCCATTTTCAGAAGTTAGTTTTCAGTGAAATAGAAAGGGGAAAAAAGTAGGCAAAATTACTATATTTTTTCTTTATTTAGACTTGAAAGGGCGAAACTTTCCATTGCTAATCAAAAACGCAGCTCTTTTCCATTTGGCAGAAATACTGGCACCAAATTGCTGTCCAAAAGAAACGCCGGAAACGGGAAGTCCTAAAAAAAAACATACAAGACAGAAATAGGCCGACCTTGTCCAACCGAAACATTTCTTCGTTTATTTTTTTGTTCGTAATAAGAAATAAAGTGATTCTGAAGAAAATAGTAACAATTAAAGGAGAATATATGTTTCCTTTTTTACTTGTCAGACTAAATATTTTCAAATTTGTCATGCCCGCCGTTTCATTTAGCCAGAAGAAATGACCCATCCAGCTCCTTTTTTCTTTAATGAAATACCAGAAATAAACTTTTGAAAACTTATAAATGGGAAAGCTGATTACAAAACAAGCTTCTAAATTCTCTTGATATTTAAAATGCTTGCATACAGAGAGCTTGCAGCAGAGCAACTAAATGAGTATTTGGGATTATTTTTATGATTTCTGACGCAGTAATATTTCTTGGCCAGAAAAAAATCTGGCAG
Organism: Lepidurus apus apus; assembly: GCA_022832285.1. Taxonomy (NCBI): domain Eukaryota; kingdom Metazoa; phylum Arthropoda; class Branchiopoda; order Notostraca; family Triopsidae; genus Lepidurus; species Lepidurus apus. Next base: position 194,839 of record JAGJRO010000033.1, read on the forward strand.
AAATTACCATTTTTTTAAGGGAAAAGTCATGAAGAAGATGGTAGGAAACCTACTCAGGGTAAGACGAAGAGGGTTATTTTTTGGTTGTGGTACGATTTTCTTTGGAAAAGAACGTTTCTCTCGACAAGTAAAGAGGGCGCAGTTTATGGCATGATAAGTGTGATGAAGAATGGTTCCGCGCAGTGTCCAGCAGCCATGGCATTGCGACTTTATGGGAATTGCTGTGAAAAGGAATCGCAATTGCTTCGCTTTCTGTCTCCGTCGCGCTTGAAGGAAGGAAGGAAAGGAGAGATTCCTTTACGTCCTTGTACGTTTCCTTAGTTTCCCACTGAGAGAAATAGAGAGAGAGAAAAAAAGAGCAATGGAGAGGAGCAGTTATTTTTTTGTTCCCTACAACGGTTTTCTTTTGCTATCTTCCATTTTTTTGCTTGATTGGTCCTCTAGGAATGTTTACACGCCTTCACTGTATGGATTTTTTTTTATTAAAGTTGTAAGAATTTTTTAACGCATTTTTTTAACCTCCTAAAAATGTTCTTTGAACAATTTTGCACTGATTGGTCCTCTAGGAATTTTTTCTTAAAGAAAAGTTCACTGGCTTTCTTATTTACTGCACGAGATCAGCTAGGTGGGCGTGGTTAGTGATCATTTTCAAGTTGTTGTTTTTTTCGGATTTCCAAGAGAGAAAATGGTACTTCTACGCTATACTGCGCTGTTATTTTCGTATAATTTTCCAGCCTTCTAGTAAAGTTGACGGAGACAAATTCAGAAAGGGGCGGAGCTTACTGGATCGTATGGAAGGTCGCCCATAAGCCTTACGGTAAGAATTCTTAGACCAAGTTTGGGGCGCGAATAGAAAAGTTTGGATTAATAAGATACGGAACGTTTAACTGTTTGACTTATTTTTATAAAAAATGAATCAAAGGCCGAATAATAGGAATAATGGGAGGAGCTTGGATTTTTTTTTAAGATGGACTTGAAGGCAATTTCAGAGAGGGAAATCAGTGTTTCGGAAACAATTCTGAGGTATTTGGGAACCTTTGGCTATGCTATCAATGCCAGACTAATCTGCTTTTTGGAAGGCCCCCCCTTTATATAGGTCTTTGAACTGTTTTTGATTTTGTTTCGTAGTCTTCCTGTCTCTTCTTGCTCCGTTTTGTTTTTGTTAGACAAGTATTACTTTCGGTCCAGTATTTTGAGGCAACCTGATTCCCTGCATTGCGGAGTTTGGGGTCTGGTATTTTTACTACAGCCTGCCAAAGTGTATCGTAGTGTGCCTGATGCTGTTCCGTTCTAGCCTAAGGCCATAAACCTTTTCGAATTTCTATTGCGGCCCAAAATTCTTGAAACCCAAGACTATTGCTATTGAGCAGTGGTATTTTATCTTATTTTTTGTACTATGTATTTTTGGCCATTTTTATCCCTTAACCTAAAAAGGAGCAATATCGATTATTAGAAAGAAATTGCAGAAAGGTTATTTTGACTTTCTTGGGAACCAAAAATAAATGCGTCTTACGACTGTACATTTGAAGTTTGCTTTTAAATTGCGAGCACCTAAATTTTAAAACCGTATTTCGTTTTTTTTAAGTGTTGGGCCAATATTGGTTAACATGACTTTTCTCCGAGTCTGTTTAAGAATGACAGGCATAAGTTTGTTACGAAAGGGAATGAAATGTTCAATTTGTATGAGACAAATTACAGCGTTCTGTTTTAGCACGGTCATAATTCCAGGTTGATGGCGGGGCCGTTTTCTTCTCGGGACGTGGCCGTCATTATATTCTCGTCTCTTATGACGTTTTTTTTTCTTTTTTCGTCTTTAACCTAACTGCAAAGGCCCAGCATGAAGTTTAGGTCTGATCTTTGTAGTGTTCTAGAGGACCACAAAAAGAACATTTCAAGTTCAATTTGATGTTACTTTGAGCTTTTTTGGTGTCATTTAGCGCCTCCAACGGTCACATACATTTGAAAAACTTTTCGCGGTTTGCTGACACGTTAAACGAACAGCGCTCGAAGTGCACCGTTCGTGATTCGCAGTTCATGCGTTAAAGCTATGAAGATAAGTTCTCGTTAATTCCGTTCTCCCGTAACCAGAAACTAAAAAGTCCAACTGACCGACAGCTTTTTTTCTGTTGAATAATTGTCTAATATATCCTTGTAAATCTAGACCACTCCTGGGATCTTTACAAATTATTCATAATAGATAGTGTGTACCCGATTTGAAACCGTGAAGTGCAAAGCCAATAACGACGCGTCGACGGAAAACCCAGTTTAATATTCAATACCATTCCAACTGTCACAAAAGCAAACGTGGCCATGACACCCCTGACAAGTAGAACAATCCAATTCATTTCAACGCCTGCTATTTTTCTTTTTACGTTAGTGCAACGTGAGTATAAAAACCTATTTGCTCGTTTGTAAATTTTGTTGTTTCTAAAATTTTAAATAAATACATGCTTTAGGTAACGACAAAACAAGGACAAATTAAAGGCCCATAATTCGAAGAATTTTAGGACTTTTTGTGTCGAGCCAAAAGCGCAGATTTCGAACAGCCGTAAACAATGTTTCCTTTCGCTTGGCATAGTATAGTTCTGTTGCATCCAGAATTCAGTTCCTCTTGTTAAGGGTTGTAAAATAATTAATTACTTCGCATTAGGTACGCAAGTTGATCCTACTGCGTAAAGCACTGTCAGCCAAGCCAAAGCGGGCAGAGGCTTGGGAATGGATGCATGCTGGCCCCAAGTATTTTTTTTTCCCTTATAAAGGTTCGCGTTTCTCCTTTTCCCAGTTTGCTGCTATGGCTTTACTTTGGGAGTATATATCTGGGGACACGGAACGTATTAGCAAAAGCCCAGAGAAGAAAAGGCAGAGAGAGAGGGAGATGCAAACAAACATGTACAGAGCTCCATTTCCTTGCTGTTGGTGGAAAACGAAAAGGAAAAGGGGGGGGGGGTACTTTTAAGAGGAACTGTGCACAGACAAGACGCGTCGTTTTCCATGCAAATAGATGCAAGTGCCACTTTCATGGCCTAATAATGACTCTTTCCAGCTCCGCCCACCGTCCTAATGAAGGAATCTGCTCGGCTTTGTCTCTGGCAGCTTCCTTCCTTTGGAAAGATCTCACCAGAAAGAGTAAGCAAAGAAAAAAAATAACAGAACAGAAGAGGGAATTTGTCAAGCTGGGAATTACGAACCACACGCAGGGTTTTTAATTAGTTACCATCCAGAAGTTTGTGTCTTGGAGAAGGTGTTCGAGAGTCGGGCGAAAAAAAGTTGTTGACTTGCTCGACAAGCGAACCAGAGGAACCTGAACTGTTGTGTCAGCTTGTTCGGGTAATGAGCAATTAATGCTGATAAAAAACGAGGCTCACGCACGCGACCAAGGTAATAGTAACTAAGCTAACTCTCCAGGGAAGCCTTATGCACTTCAATATTTACTTATTTACTTTCTTTTTTTCATGGGACCAAAAAAGACTGCTTTACCCACCGCCCTCCCCCCTGGCTGCCCCAAGGAAGATCATGCAAACCCAAAAACCCATATTCTCCCGCTTTTGGACCCATAAAGTAGCGGAAAAAAGGGACAACTCTTTTTTTTTTTATTGCGATCACGCTCTGGCTATGGTATAGCATGTGCTAAGGTCGTTCGGTTGTATGCGTTATTGTTTACCAGTATCGTTGGAACTGTTCTGGCGACGCGTTTTTTAATCTCTTTTCCAATTGTTTCTTTACAGGATTTGTCCCCGGAAACAAGTTGAAAAAAAAAGACGTTATGAATCACAAGACTCCAGTTGTGAAGTATACCTGGTGTATATTTGAAACGAAGCTCTATTTCGTGGCTATAATTCATTGTTTCTCAACACAAAAGAGTACGAGTACACTTGAGTTAGGAAACGCACCTCGAGAGCCCCTCACGCATTCAAATCATTGTCCAGTCGTCGTTCGGAGCGCTAATTCCCGGAAGAAAAGCCTTGGTACCGCGCCATCGATTAGTTTAGCAATGGCCCTAAAGGGAAGGGGGGTTCCATCTGCTTCAGAGAAGCTTGTTTGAGACCCCGGAAACCCATCAGTCGAGGATCTTTAAACGCATAAATGAGCCAGAAATACGGAACAAGTCAATATTGGCAAAAGCGAGCAAGCTGGGAAGTTGACAGTTTAGGTCCCCTTTCTTTCGTAACCTTTTTTGGCCCTCTTATGGGTCAAGATGTGCGGGGGGAAAATAACCGCAGGAATGCAATTTTCCCAGGCTTTCATCGTATTCCATATCTTGTTGGAAAATGATAATAATAGTAAGGAACCAGAGAAAAAATAAAAAGCACCACAATGAATTTAGAAGGTATAGACCGTGGCGTCGCACAGGAGAAGAATATAAATATTTAGCTTTGATGTGGGGACACACTCTTGTCGACCACTAGGCGTAAAAATCGAGAAGATATCCATTTCCCTTTTGGGCGCTTATGTGCAGTAGGCGTGTCTAGGAGCTTTTGCGCCTATAAAAGGACTAGGATTTTTTTTTGTGTATGTGTCCGTGGTGTCGTTGCTGGGAGAAACGTTAGCTCGGGTCAATATTTCGGCCAGGAGTAAAAGGGAATAAGAGCAGGGGTTCTCAGTGTTTTCTGCGTTAGTTCTTTTTTTTCTAAAGGAAGGCATAGGTTAGATATTGTACACGTTCGTGGCAAAGGCTTCCGTTTCGTAGGCAAACGACGAACGTAAGCTTCTTAGGTGAGGAAATGGCACCGAAAAGCACAACATTTTGCGATATAGATTTGAGATCGGCTACGGACATACTGACCTAGAATTGCAAAGTTTTGGGGCCAGCTTCGTGTTTTTTTCCTCTCATTTTTAGTTTAATTTAAATCTTTTGTTGTGTTAATTAGTCCAGGACCGTATAAATCGTCTTTAAGCTTATTTTCATGGGGCTCAGCAAAGGGGCTATAGATAAAGGGTGTGAGGTTAATTTAGAAGGTAACGATCGATGCGAGCCTTTATTAGACCACAGAGTTATGGGGAACAGTTTAGTTGAGACAGGGTGGGCTGTTCTCATGTCGAGAGAGGTGTTTTCTTTGAAAGGAAAAGGGATTTTGGCGGGGAAATAGTTACCTTTTTAAAAAGTATTAGCATTCCAAGTTAATGTTAAGCATTGCCTTAAGGCTAATATGGTGTAAGGGAAGATCGTTTCAGCAAAATGGTTTGATAAATTAAAGTTGGAATGTTGTGATGGGCAAGTTTCATTTCTGTGCGCTCCGCAGGGCGGTTAGTTGCATTCTTCGACGTTTCTGGTAGATTAGCTCGATATTATGCTAACGATTTTCCCTTTAGTTAGTCACAGTTGAAGAGCGAATAAGCGAATATGTGGGTTTTGCGTTTCTCGTATTGTTATCGAACTTTGGGGGCGTTTTAAGTTCTTTCATTCGTGTGTAGGAGCACTTTTTTATTTTTCCCGAAGGAAAGTTTCGAAATATATATGCAAGAGAGAACTACATTACCTTTCTGTTGGGGTGTGTGTGTCTGTGTGCTTTTTTATAACCCGAGGTGTCGGTCGCTATTGTTGTCTTGCGTCGTTATAGCCAAGTTTTCTGCAATGAGAGAAAAGGAAATGGGATCCAAATTAGGGCACAGAGAGACAAAAATGGATCGTAAAAAGACAAGCAGCAACAGCAAAGTATCTTCGCAAAGGGTTACCAAGGGTGGGCTACAAAATACAAAAAAAGGAAGCAAAGTAGGTGGGGAAAAAAACAAGGACCGAAGCGAACCCTATTTTTGCCAATGAGGTGCAACTTGTTTTCCTTTTTTGTGTGTGTGATGCCAGCGTAAAGAGTTCCACGCCCCTTGACCTTTTACGAGTCGTTTGTAAGGCGTCGTGTAAGAAAAAGTTTTTTTTATGACCCTCAAATTGCTCCCGCGTCCCCCTTTTTTTAATGTAGAGGATACCCTCACACATGGAGTAATTAGAACCATCTCTTTAATTTCCTTATGCTCTCAAACTCTCGTTTTCTTAAAGAATTAAGATTGAGGCACCATTTTCGTGCCTTTCAGGCGCCATTTTCATCTGTTTCTGGCGTTTGGCGCCATTTTTAGCGTTTTGGCGCCATTTTCAGCCATTCTTAGAACAAGTTTGGAATAGCTAGAGTTTCGATGGCCGTTAAGTTTCGGGAGGGTTTCAGGGTAGAATCGAATAATTTAGATGGAAATTTTGAGTTTTCATCTGTAAAAGACATGAGATGGCGTAAAGCCGTTTGCTCGATGACCTGAGTTTCTGCTCAGTTTTGAACTCAAACTTCCCGGAAGGCATACACGCACACACACACATGGAATACCCACAAAAGACGTTGACGTGACTTATACTAGGAAGTCCCCTTCTATGGCTATAGTTTTGGACGTGTGGACTTTGAAAAGTTTTCCCGTCCCGGAACTTTGGGTCCCAACACAGTTTGAAATTTCAACGGCTTTTAGACAACAGGGAGATTTACAGCCCAATGCACACAATTGTACTCGAGCTCTGCTTTGACGGCCGAGAGCCAGAGAGAGTGAGCCTCGAGGCAAAAGCAAAGCCACCCAGCTTTTTGCAATTACTAGCCCTAGTTTGGTAATTGCTGCCAAGAGGGACGCTGGAGCAAAGCGAATCTGTCGAGTTTTGTACCTGTGTCTGATCTGTGTGCTGCATTGCGGTACTGATGAAATGTCTTTTAAGTTCCGCCAGTTGCAAAGCGTGGTAAACGGTTTAAGAGGGTTTATTGCTTCACTGATTCTCTACCCCTCCCGTTAAACTTGAGGGACGGTTTGGGCGTAAAGGAGGACAGAGAATCACGCAAGTGGCTAAGCTTTGGGTTCTTCTTAAAAGCTTATCCAGAAAAACAGTCTGTCTATTTCGCTTACAAGCCTTTTGGTTGTATCTTTCGCGTGTAAAGAGCGGGCTTGATTGCCCGGTAATTAAATTGTACTCGAGACCGTCCGGTCGGCACATTGAAGACTTTCCCCTATACCTTCTTGACCCTTTGGCTGTAATGGAGAGTCGGATAGCTCATTATTGGGTCGTGTCAGAAGCAGTAGGGAAATCCCATTGTTTTTGTTCCAGGAAATTGAATTAGATATATATCAGTTCCGAATTTGACCGAAAGCTGGTATGGATTCACTATCAATGCACTGTAGTTTTGAATTAAATTTATATTATTTACAATCTCATTATTTTATATTTAAATATTAATTTTTGGAATTGAAGAAGGAAATAGTACGCAGCATCCCATCTCGATCCAAATTACCCCACTTTTTAAAACTAGGGTAAACGAAAGGGAAGAGGAACTAGAGGTCATCCTTCGACAGATGTGCAAACGATAAATTTCCTAGCAAAGGGATTCAGGTTTATTGCCCTTTAATTAAGGGCACCGTGTTGTGTCTCTAAGCTGTGTGTGGTGTGTGCCTGGTCTTCGGTTGTCGCAGGTGCTGCTCCGTTAGGTGGCGTGCTGATGGCTCTTGAATTACGCAGCGCTGTCACCGTCAGCACTTGTCATTTTCAAAGAAGGGCGAAAACTTTCCCTCGTCTCTTCGTTTTCTACCAGTTGGGACAAAAGATGAAACTATCGGGACTTTTGCTTTCTAGAATTTTAGAGACTAATGAGGCAAACTTGAAGGTTTGGGACACTTTGGAAACACAACTTTTCCTTAACCTTTCGTTCCGCCTTTCTATTTTTTTATTTCTGTCTCTCGTTTCCCGAAAGTGAGCAAGAGAAGAAGAGCACAGTCGGACGATCTTTCCTCGAAAGTTTTCCTAAGTGGCTATCACATCTCTGGGACTTTTTAACAGTTATTACGCTGAGGTGGAAGGGTGTACTGTAATCTATCCCGGTAGGAGGAACTTCAATGGGAGGCGAAGAGGCCTCCAAATTTCTGTGTGTTTCCGTAAACTTTGAGTAAGTGTCGTTCAAGTAGAGATGGCGAGGTACCGAGAATCAGACAAGAGACGGGGCGAGTCAGACCTTTCCATTCCTGCTCATATGTGTTTGTGTGTGTGTGTACAGTTACTAATTTCCTGAAAGGAATCTTGATATTCTAGCTGTGATGGTTTCCGAGCATCTTCACGTATGCGTAGATGGCATGTTGGCTGGACATTTCCAACAGTTGACAACCAGAACATAGCATATACATAGTATAGGACTGCGCTTCGCATTTCCGCTTGGCGTGGTTGCGAAACTTAAGGGGGCTCTTTTATAATGCACAAGGTGTGGTAGACAACCCCAAAAACGTCCTTTAGATAGGAAGGTTCCTCGGAATGTGTTGGTTCTAGCGACATAGAGCACGTTCTTGTACGATAAATATTCGCTGAGAAAAACTGCCAAACATGAAAACCGCCCAAGGGGGGAAATTAAGGTCAGCCGGAGGGCGGGGAAAGGGGTGGAGTTTCACTGCTAGGGGGATGATCTTAATACGGGATATCTTGAGAACCGTACTTCGCAGAAAGGAGTGTAGGGTATCAAAATTAACGATATTTTAAGCTTGATTTTGGGGACTTACATAGGTGGAAGTGGCAGCTTGAAAATTTTGAGAATTAAAATAGACGAGGGAAAAAGAGGAATGGTTTAATGATTGGAAGGGTCCACTGTTTGGGCCTATAAATGCCGGTTTATGTGTTACGCTAAGCTGGCCCGCGGAATAATTCTGTTCCCGGTCGTAAAAGGCAGAAGCGCGTAAAAGACTGGCACAGCATTATTATTCGACGCTCCAGGCATAATCAGGTTGATGGCTGCGGGAGTTTCAGGAGAAAAGGGGGAGTTTGGCTGCTGCTGCTGCTTGCTGTGTATAGCTAAAGCATACTAAAGGCTGCGGAAATGAAAGTTGATGACGACCTCCAACTCCCAACACCGCTGCAAGAGTCAATCGTTCATCGGGTCTTAACGGCTCTATTTATTTCATTCAGGAGGGATAAAGGGACCAGGAATAGGGAGGGCGGTGCCTTTCTGAGTATGGCGAAAGGAGTTGTAGTATTCAAGTTCTATAAACGCTGCAACTCGTCGAAGGAAGACTCGCACGAGGTCTTTAAGGTGGGGTCCCTACATTGTCTTGCTTCGGGGCTTTTGTACTGTTTGTAGTACCTTAAATTCATAAACAAGAGTTCGGGGCTCTGCCCCCCCCCCCCCCTCGGTCATATTTGCTACACCGAGCTCCGGTAATCATCTATTGTGTTTGCACCTTCAAGGGGTGGGAGAGTTTGGAGTTCAAAGGGGGATCAAGCAACAAAAGGGGTTTGGTTCCAGAGCTTTGTTCCATCACCGTCAAATATTTACGGGCTCATTCTCCTGAAGCTAAAAAAATCTCCCAAGACAGAAGAAGTTATCGACATCTTATTTAAATTATTTCTGACTCCGGGAAGTTGTAACTGCCAGGAAATACGCTCCCCCCGTGGCGTGAGATACACTATAACAGTATTCCATTCAGAGAAGCCAGTCAATAACGTTTCTGGCCAGCTGGTGCTGTCCAGAACCCGAAATAGCAGCTTTTGTGCCCTTCAGGTTGGATGGCTGATAACGTCCTGGATCAGCGAGTGAATGCAGGGATTAAGCCCCGACTTGTTACCCTTCGTTTCGTAAGGAATTCGTACATAGCTAGTATTTCTGCGATTTTCTAGTATTTTTCTAGGTTTCTAAAGTTTCACACTTTGAAGCAGATAGTTTTTCCTTAGCATTTTCTGAACATTTTCCAAGTCCTGCAGTAATTATTTTTTCCCAAAATTGAGGGCGTAGGCTTGAAAGCCTGTTGCCTGACTTGTTTATTGTTTATTTGTTTAAATCATTTACATGAGTTAGTCTAAAAAACTTTATAACAAATTAGGGGGGTAGGGAAGTGGATAGGGATAGGAGTAGGAGGTACAATATTAAGTAATATGATTCCAGCAGTCATTGTAAAAGCTAAGAATCTGAAGCTTTTTCAGCTTAAGATTACCAACGGTTTTAAAGTAAAAATTTGTAAGAAATTTGCGTCGAAAAATCGTCATTAGTGCACAAGATAAACGAAAATTAAATTTTAAAAGACTACGACCAATCACTGGAGGTCTTTAAGCGAGGATGACTCCCTAGTGCCAATAGCGACGGTTGGGAGGCGGGGCTTGGAGTGTTTTCATTTATAACTGCTTGACTATTAGGCAGATTGAGTCGAGTATACATCATTGTATTCGTTTTGCTAAGGACTATAAAATGCACCCTGATTAATTCAGTTTTAAGATGGTTATTTCCTAGTTTTAGGGGAAGCGAGAAAGAGCCACTGAAGCAGAGACAAGGGTTCTTGTTGCTTCCTTTGAAAGATAATGCAATCTCGGGGTTGAGCTCACCCACCCACCCTAGTCCATCCACCCGTCCGGTTTCTGGCCTTTTAGCGATGAAAAATGGGCCTTACATGACAAATTAGCCCATTGTGTTGGCTCTGCGGAGCCGCAAGGTACACAACGACAGAGCTCTGCTTCCCATGCTAGCAGCTTTTGGGGCGAGTACGAAGAGATTTGTTGTCCAGACTGGAGCGCCATTTGTCAACGCCCCACCCCTGCCTTTCCTCCCGGACACGAAAAGCAAGTTATCATAAGTTTGTGTGTGGGGGGTTCTTTACCACTGGATTGTGCAATTGAACAAAGCTCTTTGGGTCGGCCAGTACACGGACAACATTTCTTTTCCTTTTTTATTTTTGGTGTACCCTTAGCTTCTGGGTGCCTTGATGGGACCACAGTGCTTTTTTTCTTTTTGAATTATTTCAGCTCTTTTGGACCCCGTTACCTTCACAAGGAGTATCAGCCGTCCAACGACATGACAGGAATAATCCCTGCAACCCTCAGTTTTTCTTTGCGGCTACGGGGGTGTGTTAAAGCTTCATAAATATAGCACAGGGGAGAAAGCTGTAGAGAGTTTGCTGTGCACCAATCCTGCTATTTTATTTATAAGCCTTTGATGGGGGTTGAATAAAAAAGAAGCGGACAAGAGGAGAATAGAAGCAGCAGCGAGAGAGAGAAATAGTTTCAAGTAAAACTCAGCGAAATCGATCTTACAGGCTTTGGGAAAAAGGCTACAGAAATCTATGTGTAACCTTTAACTTCCATAACTTTTGGGATGACTATTAACTTTTCTTTTTCGGGGGGGGGGGGGTGAGGCTTGGGATATGTTTAGTACGGTGAAGGTTTATGCTTTACAATAATCGATAAGGCAGCCAGAGTTGTAAAAAAAGAACAGAAAAGAGGCAAAAGGGAGGGGAAAATGTGTAGCTTATATAGTCTTTTTATGGAAAAAACATAGAGATTGGTTATAGAAAGAAATAAACCGGCACCAGGAATGCCCCCAGGCGAATATTCGAAGCTCTCTTTTCCCTTTAAGCAATAATATTACTGAGAGTAAAGCCCTCTGTTGGACGTTTTCTTGTACTGCGTCTCAATTTGCAAATGTAAATTGAAGAACCAATCTTCTTCAGTTTTAGAGAAGTACTGCAGATTTGCAGAAATATTACTCCACAAAGTAGTATAACTCGAAGTGAGACTTTTGAGATAGTAACACCCTTGAACTGCGTATAAACTGAAACTTTATTTCTACATTTCTAGTACTTCTTGTGTTACTGCCGATTCAGAGGAAAGCAGATCTAAAGTAATCTAAGAAATGTGTGCAATCTGTCAAAGTACTACCGCAGTTGGACATAGAATGTTTTAATTAACTTATACGGTATTACTGCAGACTTATGAAAGCAAGAGAACAAATTTCTCACATAATTGCAGAAATATTTCTGCAGTAAGAGTTCATTTTTAAGTTGTTGCAGATATTCAACGGAAAGTTTTTATTGCAGTAATTCTAAGAAAAACATGCACTTAAGAATTTCGGATAATTACTGCAGCAATATCGAACATTTCCAATATATCTGCAAAAATATTTCTTGTAAGTTTTTAGAAACCTTGTATTACTTATAGAAACCTTATAACCTTTACATTTACGTGTATTACATTCTTATTTAACGTTTCCACAGAATTGACGAAATGTTACTCGAATAATTTCTACATTTTACACAGACATTGAAACTCGACTGTCAGCAGTCATTTTCATTTCGTGTATATTACTGAAGAAATAACAAAAAATATACACAACACCTAGTTCATTTCCGAAGCTTTTCCTTAAAATCCTAGAATTGTTTTTCGTTTTGGACGGTCGTCTGGGGGTTTACCGGGAGGGACACTCTGAAGGACGGTTGGAAGGGGGTAAATCCCCATGTGTTCACTCTCATTAGCTTTTAACGAAGCTTTTAGAAGACTTTTGGAAGGAAAAAAAAGAAAGAATATGAAGCGAGAGCGCACGAGAAAAAGAAATGGGAAGAGAACATGTAACAACTGCTGCAGCTGTAATGCGCGGACCCCGTTGGCTGCAGATATATACCTCACGTGTGTTACCCCATAAGTTCTCTTGGGGAAGGGAGAGGGGGTGTTCTTTTTACCCCGCGCGGACGACACAAAAAGTGTTTATCCGGTGAGCAGGACGACATGGAAACGCGCAATTGCTGCTCCTGCTGCTCCTGCTGCTGCTATGGGAAGATCTTTTTGATCATTGCGTGGGTTTTAAATTGGGTTTTGTTCTGACATACACACGCTTGTCTCGTTTGTTTACATTAGCAGCTTTTGCCTTGGTATCTCTTGCTTGCCAGCTCGGGCAGTAATTGCAGAAATTACTACGTTAAGCATTGTTCCTTTTTTTCCGGTGGGGAGAAAACGGAATCAGGAAGCAATTCTTAAAAGAAGTACAAAAGAAATCCTCTATAACGAAATTATGTGAACACAGTAATAACATCCTACATTGAAATTTCTTAGCAAAACTAGGATAACTACTGCACTGTAGACATTGAAAGATTAAAATTTTTTTTTTCTTTAAATGAGAATACCAGGTGTAGATATCGCCTAGCATGCGAATCAACCCAAAAGGGAAAAAAAATAAAGTTCGCAGAAATAGACTTCCTCGTGACAGCAATTCCCATGTTCTGGGATATTGGACATGTATAATGGAGGATTGGGTTGGGGCTGTTTAATGCTGGGGCCAGGCCGTGTATATCTGTGTGTGTGCGGTATACTGTGTTTATGTTTTGTTGTCGTTTAGCCAACGGGTTGTTTTAGTTGTTGGCCTGGAGTGTAGGTCGAAATTGCTGCGCACATTTTTGTTGCCGACAGGCTGCTGCTGCTGCTTTTGGCCGGGGAGGCTATTTAAAAGAGGGGGGGTGAGGGTTGGATGGTGGGGGGCGGCAGGGGAGGATCAATGCCGTGGCAGAACGAAGGGATTACCACACTCTCTCTGCGAAGTTCGTCATGCGTGGAACCCCATAGGGAAAACCACAAAGGCTACACAGTAATATCGCTCCATTTCTTCGTCAGTCGAATGGAAAAGCGAAGCGGTTCTCTCACACGGCTGCTGCTGCTACTGCTAGCTTGCTATGTGTTACGTAAATAAATGAGCTTTTTAGGTTGCAATATATATATGCACTTGCTTGTTTACTTCGCCGCCTCAACACTTGAGGAGCTACACCACCGTCAGTCCTTGACAGAAATGTCTATACAGAGTTAAGAGAGGACGTTTTTGGCAGAATTCTCGCCGTTTGAAGTCTTTCTTTCTCTCCGCTTTGCTGCGGGGTAAACGGGGGAAATGGCTTTGGGTTTGCCTGGTCGAGTGGGCTGCAGACAATAGGAAAACAGTTAGACTGCCTTTGCAGAAATACGGTGGAACTGGGTGTCTGTTTTTGTAAACTTTTCTTTCGTTTTCTCACTCTTGCGGTATCGGCAGAACTTTTTGGCCGTCTATTGACGCCAAACTTTAAGGGCGAAGAGAAGGCTAGGCGACAGTTGTAATGAGAAGAAATAGCCCATGAAAACGTATTGCTGTCCCCCGGCAAATCTTTTGCTTAGTTGGGCTTCCCTACTCTATCTCTCACTGTGTAGAAGTTTTAAGCTAGTACCTCTTGGACGCGTAAGAGCCAGCCAGCACCAGGAATTCGAACTTTGGCAGTGTCATCGTCATCAGATGGGATTCCAACTCGCGGTTTTGACAGAGGTAGTACAAGTCACGCTATTTCTGCAGCTATTGTTGCTGTCTTAGGGAGGATGCTGGCTTGGGGGCTTAATCATGTCCAGTACTTGGCAGTTGGAATTGTTTAAGTCTGGGAGCAGCAAGCGTGTACTGTTGAATTTTGAAGGGTGGGGGAAGTTATGTATGTAAGAAATAAAGACTTCCGTGGGCAACATGAGAATAGAATGTGTATGAAGCATCATTAGCATGTAATGAAATGCCCTGTCTCTCCTTAGCTCCCTCAGAGTCTGTTCTGGACTGGACCTATTAGACACGCGCCATAGCTGGCAGGAGTATAAGCCCCGGGGGCTTTTACACCCCCTTCCTATGGGTAAGAAGGGGTGGGCGGGATTTGGCTGCAGCAATGTTCCCGCTAGCTGCCTGATGCTGTTCCTTCTGTGCAACTCGCTAATGATAACGAGATCAGCTGGCTGTAGCTGCATGGAGAAAAAGGAAAATTACTGTGGCGCCCGTACCAGCATATATGACCCGCAGCGGTGCTCTTGTAAGCTATATACTTTAGTTCTGTTTGGGAAATCTGGTGTTAAAAAAGGGCAAGAATCTTTCTCGTCTGGATTCTAGTGGTGCTCTGATTTGCTCACAAGAATTCAGCCCAATGACTTCATTTACCATTACTGCGGAGCTATCAAGTAATTCTGCAGAATTAGTAAGCATTTCTGCAGACAAAACCAGCATTGGCAACCCATGCCATTCTGCAGTGATATCGAGTATTATTGGACTGCATACATTAGTCTAAGGAAAGCAGTATTTCACAAGCGAGTGCAGTAATTTTGCAAGAATTAAGTTGCTTGTCAATGATTCTAAGGTCTACAAACAAGCTAAGGCATTTCTACAGAAACTCACTTAGGATTAACATTCTTATCCCTCCCAAGATCCTGCTTGTATCATGTGCATGATTTATTTTTGCAGTAATATTGGATATGGCAGAAATCGCAAGTAATGCATCACTTTTGCTGCAAAAATATTCAGAAATTCACTATAGTATATCAATATTTCCTGTAGTGTTTTGCATGACTATATGATAGCGTTATGTCCTCAGACTATTGGGCGCTGCAGCAATACTTCGATATTATTGCAGAAATATCGAATTTTTCTGAAGAAACATCGATAATTCTGCCTTAATGCAGAAATATCGAATGCTATGATAATACTTCGATATGCCCTGCACACATATTGTAAGTTCCTGCGAAATATACCATAACTACCAAGTTATCAAGTGTTTGTGTAGAAGTATCTGTACGCCAGTAACGCTTGTACTATTTCTCCAGAAATACCGATGTATTACATTAGGTTTACAGCAATAATATGTCTG
The DNA here is from genome assembly GCA_022832285.1 of Lepidurus apus apus. Classification (NCBI taxonomy): domain Eukaryota; kingdom Metazoa; phylum Arthropoda; class Branchiopoda; order Notostraca; family Triopsidae; genus Lepidurus; species Lepidurus apus. The sequence continues at coordinate 210,220 of JAGJRO010000033.1, forward strand.
TATGTTAAATACCGAGTAATTCTATAGAAATATCGCATATTTCTACAGAATAATCCAGTTTTGGACCGAAGTATCGAGCATTTCTGCAGAAATCTCCGATTTTTTTTCCGTTTACTTAATATTCCGCATGAGTACTGGAGTGCTTCCGCGAGAATTACTGCCCCCACTCAGCGGAAACATTGTTTTGTTCTTGTTCACGATTCTTGTACGATAAAATCAAACAATGTTACAAAAAAGTGATGGCATCTGCTAAAGGGGGCTACCTGGGGCGGGCCAGAAATCTGTGTCGGAGGTCAAATAGCGATCGACTGGAAAACGGGATCTGGCAAGGAGCGATAAAAGACGTCTGACTGAGTGTGTTTTTACCTGAAGGGTAGTAAACTGTCGAGAGAAGAAATGGTTCCCCGCCAGGAGATCCCACACTAAAATTTCCCGAGGCAGAAATGCGTGTTGATCAATGTCGTGCAACGTGGGTATTCATTGGCTTTCTTCATGCATCACCTACTCGTGCAAGAAAAAGAAATTAAGTTTTCGTAGACTTGCATCATAATTTGCCAATTTTTTTTATGCGCTCTTCTCCCCCCTCCGTTCGTTCTGTTTGCATGGGAGACTCGAATGTTTTATTACTGGCATAATATCCCTGCCTGAACTTTACAAGGCATTTCTCTGACTAGCTATTCCTTTCAAAGCATGTCTTGTTCTTAAAGATTCAAGCAATCGGAAGCTTTTAATGGACCAGTCTCCCTTTCTTTATTCGCTTGTTGTGAAGCAAAAATTGAAACGACTGACAAAAAAAATATTTTTTTAAAGGACAGCTACGCCACAGAAATACAAGTTGAGGATTCTGAGATTAAAGGACATAGCAACGGTATCGAACAGTACAAAAAGCTGTGAGAGTACTGACACCAAATTCTTTGAAAAATTCATGGAACGAGGAAACCAAAAAAATGTCAGTGATGTTAAGAGGAAGGGCAAAGAGGCAAAGAGACCGACGCAGAAATAAAAGAAATGGAATGAGAGAGCCGGATTTCAGTTTTTGCACCCACGTGGGGACTTGCTGCTGGGTTATTAACATGTGAAAGAACACGTCCTAGCAGGGGCTGTTTTGCTACTACTATATTGAGTGTGGATTTGGTAAGTCGGGAGACTAACCCACATTTCTTCCTGTCGTCCCATCTTTCTTCTCTATTTCTTCTTATTTCTTCTAGTCTTGCTCGAGAAAACTGTCGAGGACGATCACGTCAGCCGCCAGATCGTGTTGCAAGCTTTATCAGTAATGCTGTTTCCCGTCCAGCTGGTTTCTTTTTTTCCTTTTGGGAGCTCTCTTGTCTGAAAGATTTATACAGATCTTTCGCTCTAACACAGATCTACGTCTACAGAACTGCCGCAGTACTACTTGACTAGGTAGTTTGAAGAAGAAAGGGCAAACATTCTCAGATTACAAGTACGTGGCAATCTCGTTGTGCGGGTACTCAAACAAGGAGAGCCAAAGGTAGCGAGCGGGACACACACGTTCCGGTTCTTATGTCTTGCGCTGCGAGCTATGACTGCAGTAATACTGGCAACTTGTCCCTGTTTCTTACGGCCCTTGAGGCGACTGTCTTTGCACAGCCAAAACCCAAGTACTGTTAAAGGCTTACCACTGTGAAGAAAATTGAGGGGACACAAAAAAAACGAAACGAAAAAAGGGAAGTCAAACGTGGAAATTTCTGCAGGAAGGGGTGGGATGGACCGACGTTCTTCAAGGGAGCTTAGCGCTTAGGAATTCCGGATAGCGTGCTGCTGACTCGCTCTTATAGCCGTAAAGAAAAGGCTTTGCTTAGACTGGTCTGCTAAAACGTCCAATGGCAGAGGGGGTTTTAGCATTAAAGTAGCCAGTTAGAGGTTGACTAGTTAAAGTAACGGTTCAAAATTTATTCACATTGGAAAGAGAGGAAGACAATATATTGCTTATTAGCTTAGGGTTTCATAGTTTTTTCCCTTTGGGGGGTTTGTGCCCTCAACATGTTTCGTGACTTGATCCTTTTAAAAGCAGAGCGAAATATTGGGGCGTGATAGACGACCTTGCAGAAATATTATTTCTGATATATAGGTACAGCACGGAAAAAAACTTCACTCTGTTCTCTCCTTTATCATTTAGCATTATTTTCTTTTCTTTAATTTTCCGTCTCTTCTCGAATAGCATGGGTGTTATGGATGGGAATTTTAAGCCGAAATATTTCTATATTGCTATCTATTTCTTTTGAGAAGGAAAAGAGAAAGGTTTCGTATTTCTATTTGCCTCCAAAGTGGAGATAGAGAGAGAGGCAAAAAATTACCGAGTCGGGCGAGTTGGAAATTTTTGTCCGCCTGGGCTAAAGCATGTCCGGAGAGAGCTATAGACAGAAATGCTAGAGTATTGTTGCTGTTGCATGCAACCAGCCAACTTTCTAAAGAAATGGGAAGCTATAATGCTTTTTTCCGTTCTTGGAAGGTCCTTTTGCCGAGCGTTTGTCGAGGACCTTAGCGCACTTTACATATCTTAGAGCATAGAAGCGTGAAGATGCATTCTGGCATCATTGGGCAAATTTCTGCCTGGGACAGTTTTTTTTCTTTCCTATCTTCATCTTTTTCACTCTTTTTATCTTGTGCGAGGTTTCTGTCTGTGGCAGGATGCATCCTACCATGTTCCTTGTATATATTGTTGTTCGGGAACTATGTGTACAAGGCATAAGAAAGGAAGTCGGAGGGGGTACGTCCGAAGAAGAGAAGTAATAGAGTCAGTTATTTGGCAGATTGCCGTGGCCATTTCTGCGGAGGAATTTGTTTTCCAGATGGACATGTGACCTTTTTCATCGTATGTCTAATTACTTCTCAAAGGAAGGCTAGGAAGGGAAAAAACGGCCGGCGCCGTAGTTTTTTGTTTAGTTCTTCAGAAATGCTTTCTGCAGAAATACTCGGGTATTTCTGGAAAGGAGGATCTACGCTATCCGGTACCGCTTAAATCTTCGGAGGCGTTTTTAGGGCGTGTTTCTACCTAGGGTCTTTGGAAGAAGACAAAAATCTTCTTGCTTTGCAGAAATTCGATCTTCGTTCCAAGTAGCTCCTTATCTCAAATTACTGAAGAATTTGGGAATTTCTGTTTTGTTCTCCTGTCGGAATGCAAATTGTGTAGGAATTTCCTCGTTTTTTATTGGTGTAATACAAACGTACAGAACGTCAGGTCTTGTCAGAAATATCAAAGAAATTCTACATTTCTTCCAAAAAATTTAAAACTTGGCATTTCTTCTCAGAAACTTTCTTCTTTTTGTTTAAAAAAATCAGGATGCGTAAGCCGAAAAGAGTAAAAAGAAAACCTTTGATGCGTATCGCAAACGTTACTATCGCAGACATAAGATTACTTCAAGCCGATTTTGTCTCAAATTACTGCATAGGGAGAATTTCTTGTTGGTATTCTTACATAGAAATGCAAATGATGTCGGAAGTTAAGTCTTTTTATTAGCCTCCTACAAACAAGCCTCTTACATGTCAAGTCTTATGCGGAAATATCAGAGAAATTCCCTGTATTTCTTCAGAAACGTTCAAATTTCTTAATTCTTCTCGGAAGCATGTCAAAGAAAGATATAAGGAAAATTCCAAGCTTCATAGCATGAAGAGTAAAAGTGCTGTGATCAACATTTATATCCTTGACAGAATTATATTTCTGCAGTCTTTCTTCCTCAGAACAAAGCAATTAGTCTATTTGGGAATCCCGGCCTCCTCTCTCTCTATGTATATATTTATGTAATGCAGCAACAAAAGGAACATGGCCAACGAGGGCTATATGTATATGGAAGGGCAAGCATCTGAAGTATAAAAGAAAGGGAAAGGCTCTGCTGCAGAACAATGGGAAGGATCCAAAGCCACTGAAAAGAAAGCAGGGTACACGTTGCTGGTTTTCTTCTCTTATTTTTTGNCCCCCCCCCCTTGTAACTCCCCAGTACTGGGTCAGATCTTTTGTTTAGGCTTACTGAATACACTTTGCCTTCACATTTCTACATGGACTCGCTTAATCCTTGTTTTACTTGCAAAGAGCGAAGGAGACATTAGTCTTGACTCTTCACTCCCCCTTGACCCTCCCTGTAGATCCCCGCCCCTCCTTCCCTAAGACAGTATAAAAAACGGGTATAAGACTTGTCAACACTTTTGCCGGTCCTTTATCTCAACATCCGTACCCTAAATGGTGTGTCATGGAACACTCGCTCTATGTCTGCAAGTATTAAGAGAAATTTCTTCCAGAAAGTACTAAACATTTATCAGAAATAAAATATAAATTTGGGGCCATTTAGCTGGTTGCCTTTGTAGTTTAAATCGAGATTTTTTTTGCTAAAAACAGTTGCATTTTTTTGTAGAGAAAGATCAAAGGCACTTGCAGAAATTAGATTGGGACAGAAATCTAACAATTTCGAAATAATAGATTCCTGTAGAAATTCAGTAGATTTCTTCAGAAGTGTCTTAGATTTCTTAGAAAGTAATAAGGCTTTCTATAAAACTAGGCTTTGTACAGATGTGTTGCAGATTTCTGCAGTTTTGTAGATTTCTGTGGAGCTGTTGGGTTTTAACAAAAACTAGTCAGATTCCTGCAGAAATTTAATTTATTTCTTGTCAAATTAGGAGCTTGTGCACGGAAGTAAACGGATTTCTGCATAACTAATTTAATTTCTGCAGCAATGGAGCAAATATTTCTAGCATGCGTTCGTTTAGACGTCTTGAATAGGTTTACTCATACATAAATTGGGAAACCATCTCAGGGCTTTTGTTACCGGGATTCTTATTGTATTTCTGCGCAGTCTTGTTTTTCATCGTATTGGCAGCTAACACAAAAAACTTCTTGGATTGGCACTGAGAGTTTGCAGTAGCTCTGTTTTGTAGGACTTCGTGCCGTAAGTTGGTCAATTCAATTGTCTCTCATTGGTAAGGAGCTAAAAAGTCTCTCAAATTGGAAGCAATGTGTGCTCCTGCGACTTTTGAGTTTGGTTTCAAGTAAAAAACAAGTGGGCCTTGTGGAGAAGCGCAGCAATTTAGTATTACTGTCATTGAAGAAACTCCAAAGTGCCTCTTCTTTTATTTTGTCCTTATTTATTTTCTTTATTCTGTTTTTTGTTCCTGGAGAGCTTGCTAAATCATGGGTCCCCGTAAACTTCTTTTTGTAATGTCTGACGATACGACAGCAATGGGAGCTTTATGGCCTTTTGCTGAAGAAAAAAATGAAGCAGAAATAAAGTGAAGAAATGTTGCTTCAGTTCAACACAGATTTATGTTTCCCTCGACCTTTAAGAGAGACCCCCCCCGCAAGAAATATATATTTCTTCTCCTTTTAAATCGAGTTTCCGGATCTCTTGATCAAAAATGATCTCGCATTTCAGCGTTTCCCGGAGCCACTTGCAGAAATCCCCAGTTGGCATTGATTAGCCCGTAATTAAGCTGCATTTGGGACGCCTCTTTGGCTTCTGATTCTTTGGTATAGCTTAACCGACCATTGGAGGGGCGGTACAGACAAAGCACACATTCCATAAGACCGAAAAGAAAAAAAACAGGGAAAGCCAGGAAAAGAATCACAAGTACGAAGGAAGAAAAATCTAGATGACTGACTCGCGAGCCAATCAAGGGCGATTGCATTACACGTGTCAGATTGCTCCAAAAGCTGAGATTTCCTACTTTCTGTATATCCTTTGATGCTCCGTTTGCTCTTTGCCTTTTTCATGAGACGTGAGACTGCTAACAAACTGATGGGCTTAATTGGCGCCCACCCGTACAGAAGAAAGAAGAGAAATTACGGCAGAAATTTGGAAACAAACTCCGGAGCTATGTGTGTCTGAACTTAAAAATGCATCTTCTTTTTACTCTTTGAGTTTGGGGGAAACGAATTTTAGCATTTTTGGAATTTCTTCAGTATTTCTTTAAATTTCTGCGTGGATACAGCCCGTTATGTTATGGAACAGACAATGGATAGGAAACGGGGGAAAGAACATTTGAGAAAGGCGTCTGTAATCTTTGCGCTTAGCATGCATAACAACCGTAAGAGGAGGGGTTATGGGGGGTCGAAGCGAAGCTAGTAAAAGACTGCTGGTTTTACGATATCTTTGAACTACATACAGACACACATACAGAGAAGAAGTTTCTTTAGAGTAGAACGCATTACTGCGTTTGTGGGTGTGAGGGGGGAAGGTTGCGGGTTGGGATGAGGGTGTATAACGAGGGGAAGAATGGCATTGAAATGCTTTTTGCTGAGCAAATTGCATTGCTTAAGCACCTGATGCGCTACTCTGTCTACTTCTTGATCTCAAAGAGTGCTGGAGGGGGAGGGGAGGAAATCTATTGCTGCAGAAATCTTTCTTGCGTTAGAGATTAGCCAGAAATGTTATTTCTGTTTATAACACTCGAAGAAATGTACCCGGCTGAGTGCTTTGGAAGGATTTTGGGTGGGGAGGGGGAGTGAAATATTCCACGAAAGGACGTTACGTTTTGTTTCCTCTTACTGGGCAAGGAAATAACGTCTTGCTCCATACAAGATTTATATAGAAGAAATAAAAGTGCTGGTACAGTACTGGAAGAGATATCCAGGGATTAATAGAAGCAATGGTTTGATGCATTCTTTATTGATTCCTTGATCCCTTTCGAAGCTTATATTCGTTTTTAATCATTCAAGCAGAAGTGAAAATTTCTTTCAACATTGTCGTCGTAGCAACTAGAAAGATTTCTGTACAATTTCTTCGTTGAAAACAAAAGTTAACAATCTTTCTCATTTCTTTCTTTCTCTAACAACGCCCTCTTCTTGTCTCTCTGGAAAAATCTTTCTTATTTTTACTTCTTGGGCACCAAGAATGTGAAGAAATAAGCAAAGTTCTGCAGACATTGCTATCCTGCCTGGCTAGTAATTACTTTCTCGCTCTTTCGCCTTTACAGATGTGCAGCTAAGCTCCCTTTTCCCCTTGTGGCTTTTAATTACAAATCGTCTTCACCACCATTTCGAAATATTATTTCTGGACAAATTTCGAGCACCATCCCAGTACTATTACAGCATATCTTCATTCTGTAAACTCAAAACACGCAAAGAAATACAGTAGACGCTATTACTGTGATCATGTGTTTCCAGCCAATTTTGATTCCAATGAGCGGCTGATTCTAACAACCAGTGTTCATGATAAGCGGCGCCTACTGTAGCCTACTCCTGACTCTTTGCCACGATACCAAAAGTGTATAAAACTGTAAACTGTACGAAATTTTGCAAAAATGTACTGTACAGAAGTGCCATTACTAAGCGCATTCGGCGAAAGAGAGTTTATGTGCAAAGTTTGCTCTTGTTTGCCTCTCCCATCAAACTCGGAATATTCAATTTCTTCGAGGGAGTTTTGGCCGCAGTCGTTGACCCATTCGGGTATATTGGTATGTTGTCTTGGGGAAGAAAAGTGCTGACGGCAAGCTGTCAGTCGTCTTTTTTCCCTCTCTCTTTCTCTGTGTGTCTTTCCTTTTCTCGCTATCCTTTCTTGCTCTGTCGAAAATGAATCAAATGGTGTTTTACTATGCGGAGGCCGCCAAGAGGGAGAGAGAAAAAAAAGGAGTAGCTCGTATGGCTTGCAAATTCGCTAAATTTCTTCCCTCTTTTCCACAAAGTCCAAAAGTTCTGAACTCCTCCCGTTCACGTGAGGGGGGTGATGGTGGGTATTACTGACTGACGAAGACTACTGATGTTCCCAACGGGACTCATTGCTGCCTTGTGGTGCTGAAATTCCCGGTCCACAGAAGTTAGGAGGTGTTTTTGTTTAGGATGCTACTCCGTGATGGTTATCACGACCTTGTTCTTGGGAGAGAGCAAGAGGCTATCCGAAGAAATAGTGGACTGGAAAGTTAAAAAGAGAAGTATTCCAGCGACAGAAACAAAAAAGGAAACGGGGAAGGAAGAAATAAGTGGCGGGTACTAGAAGGAGAGTACCACGCCCACATTTGGCAGCTTTTCTGCTTCTGCAAGTCGCTTTGGGAGGTCTTAAACAGGACGTGACAGGACCTAAGCTGGGAGGATTGAGCGCACAGTAATTGCGAACTGATGACTCGGAATGAGAAACAGCTTGCAAAGACGCGATTCGCCATCTCTATACGTCGAATCGCAGTAATATCGTTTTTTTCATTTCACAGAAGTACAAGTCAAATGAAACTCGATCCAAAATCTTTTTTAAGGAAAGGATATTCTTTATGAGTGCAGAAAAAAATCCGCTCATTTCTTTACGTTGCTTCTTAATCCCGACGCAGAAACAAGACTCTTATTTCCTTTTATTTCCACCAATTTCTTAATACTGCAGCTAAACTGCGTTAAAGGCAAAAGTGTAATATTTTTCTCATTTCTTAACATTTCATGCTATTGCTGGCGTTGAAGAGTACCCTTGTATGCTCCAATTTCTTAATAACGCAGCCCTGGTCTCAAATCCTATCTGGAAAAAATGCGTTAAGGTGCAGAATGCTAAATTTCTGCCTGCTTTCGGGCAGAAATGTTGAGGCAGGAACTATATTTCTAAACCTTTCAATCATTTTTGAATTCTTAATCAGTTCAAATTGCAGAGCTATAATTATTGAACATTTCTTTCTATTTCTGGCCGCATTTCTGGCGCAGAAACTGAACCGTCGTATTTCTTTCCAATTTCCTTTTAACACTGCCTTTGTCAAAAACTCCACGAGAAAACCACAGTCTTAATAGCAGAATGTCAAATTTCTCGCTTGTTTAGGGGAAGACATGTTAAGATTTCTCCCTATTCGTGACCCATGAATAGGAAGAAATACGATTACTGCGTATCATAAATGTCATCGATTGTTAGTCCTATCTACTTCCGGTCAAGGGTGGTCCCAAACTAAGGGCAGATATGTATTCTTCTAGAAGTAATAACGCTCTTAGGGGGATGGGAGGAAGCAGAAATACTTCGTCCCCCCTCCTCTCCCGGAACTTTCTCATACAGGACGAGTCCCAAGGCCTAAGAACAGTTACCTGGAGAGAGTGGAGGAGGGTAGGGGGTACCATTGGTAGGAGGGTACTAAAAAGTATCAAGCACAGTACCAGAACGGTATGGAAGCACACGAATCCCTTACAATGCTATTGATTCTACAACACAAGAAAGGGAGGGGAGAAATTCCCATAACTGCGATCTGCTGTTGTGAATGGAGAAATGCATAGAAATAGGCTTGTTTATATGACTGTTTCATGTGGAGAGAAGTCTTCTGCAGGATATCCGCCTGTTCCAAAGACATTCAGCACAAATATACTCACAAGGTTTCTCTTTGACTGGGAAAGGTTAGCTATACACTTGCAGCCATAGACGTGGAGAGGTTTTCTCTGAATGTAAAATTCAAAAGGCTGCATGATCCGGTAAAGGTTCTCGTCCTATTTGCTTCTACTTTCCGTTAAATAAATAAAGCACGGCTTTTTGCTGCTGTTATAGAGTGAAGCATTCTGGAAAGCTTTTCTGGTCGCATAAAACTTTTGGAAATGATACGGCTCCGATGCTTTTGTTTGTCCTCGGGGAAGAAAAGTGGACGTCGACGTCGGTTTTCGGGCAGAGGTCTTTCACTGTTTCTGGGAAAGGTTTCCGACGTCAGTAATTGTATAACTACCCTTACCTGTTGGAGGCGTGTCTTGGGGCTTGGAAGTGCCTTGGATTTCCAGCTTTTTAAGGGGTACTTTATGATGAGGAGGAAGCAAAGGAGTAAATGTAGAGTATAGGTGCGTGCGAAGGGGGCGGAGCCACAAAGCTTAACGAGGTTTGACCTTCAGGAAGGGACTGACCTTGAGAGAGCGATATTACTGCCATATTGCTAGTATCCTGAGCGCGTTCAATCGCTCATTTTGAAGTACCAGTATGAGAAAGTGTTTTTGATATTTGCAATCAGCGAGTTGGAGAAAAGAAAATTATATAGAGTCGAGTTTTAGAGCTGTCTGGAAGGGTATAGTTTTTTTAACATTTAAAATAAAAAGGGGTGCTTCTTGTAAGAGCTGAGAAATCTCGTGGACACTTGAACGTCAAGTGGCTTCACGGTTCTTTAAAGGCAGAGCCTTCACCATCGTCAATGTCATGGTTTAGAAGAAAGTGCCTCGTCTTTCCCTTTGATCACCAAGCAAGAATTGTCAATCTCGTTCAGCTGCCAGACCAGAGTAGAGCACGGAATTCGTTTACAAAATTCGCCAAGTGGTCTGCGGAATGGGATCTTCACATGAAAGACAAGTGTCCCTCCTCTTCTGTCCTCGTTTTTTTAGGGAGGGTTTTAAAATAGTTAAAGCTTTTGGCATTTCTACGCAGAAATGCTCACATTTAAATTTGAATTTACCCCTGCAAATTTGGTATTTTATTTTAACTTTTCGCTGCCATCCTAAATTGGTTGTTATTGTAATTAGAAAGAAAAATACTTTCCATAGGATATTGAAAAGTACTTGGAGGATTTTACATAAGCGTCTTCAAATTTCTACTAGGAATCATTTCCCAATTTTTTGGGGGGGGTTTTCGGATTTCCATTATAAACGTGTTTGGATTTGGGGAAATTTTTCTAAATCGAGGTTGTTCTTTACGTATCTTCGAATTTTTGGAAGGAATACATTTTGATTTTTTAAAGGGGATTTCCTTAGATTCTACTTCAAATTTCTTCAAGTTTCTCCAAGAGATTTCTTCGAACTTATTGAAAAAAAAATTTATCTGAATTTTTAGCAGAAATAACTTCCAGTTTCAATGGGAATGATGACTTTTGTTAAACATTTCTTTGGACTTATTTGATTTCTGTAAGAATTTTTTTCGACTATTCTAGATTTCTTTAAATTTCTTCAAGTTCCTTCTTTAAACGTCTGAAACATTTCTCCAAATATCTTCGATTTCTACGAAGAAAATTGTTCCGATTTCTTGGATTTCTATTAAACATTTCTAGGAATTTCTTGATTTCTATTAGACATTTCTTTGGATTTCTACTGAAACTTCCGTTTACAAGGCATCACGTGATCCAAACCGTCCGCAATCAGTTTTTTCAATTTCGGCGTCTTTTGTGTAGAGCGTATCGTCTGGTTGCTTCTATTCAACGACAAACTACCATAAAAAACAACAACAAAAAACAGAACAATAGGCAGTAATACTAGCTAGACATACATAAATATTTTCCATCAGCCCCGAATGTCAAAGCCTCATTACTAATCGTCCATGCAAAGGAAAGAAAAAAAAAGTTAATAAAAAAGACGGATAACATGTAAGGGATAACTATGATGAGGGGCGTGTCAGAACTATGTGGCTGACATAAATCCATCAGCAATATTTAGCCCTATACTGGCAGGAAGAATTTCTTAGGCGTTCTTTTCATTGCTACTTTGACGCGTAATAGGATATCTTAAGAGTTTCTTTTTCCTAGATAAGAATGTATCGTCCTCTTCCTACTTTTGTGTTCCAGGAAAAAAAGGAGCAGGAAAAATTGGCGTCTAAAATCAAGATGAGTGTGATTCATCTTCGGAGACAAGGAGCTTGGCAGACAGCACGTGTGAAGAGAGTAGGCGGTGCTATCTGGAATATTGTTGTTTCCTTCTTACCTTTTTTCTATTAGGAAAAGATTGACGAATAGTTGCAAAAAGAAATAATAGTATCCGAGAAATCCATGTTTATAAAGTAAAATGCAGCTTCTGATCCACTTCTTTATTGATTTCGCCAAATTCGATGCTGATTTGATATATCCTCATATCATCATTTGGTCCTTTTATTTCCAGGCAAAATTAAGAGGCAGAGGATAGGGATTAAGGAATAGATCTGTTAGGGCATGTCATTTCTTCGTGTTCTGTACGGTGGGAAGGCTGTTAAGGAAGAGGTAAATTGAGTTTAGGATCAATCTTTCCGGACGTCATCCAATTACTGTCCTTTTCCCCACCCTCTGGAATATCTGCTCCGTTTTCCTTGTTAAGTCTAACAGGGGCCTCTTGACCTAGTGCTTGTTGTATGGCCTATTTTCGTTACCTTATAGCCTGCAGAGGTAGACACGCGTTACAGTAAAAGTCTTGCGGGCATTTCTAATGGCTAGCCCATGTATTCTTGTTACCTAAAAGCACGCTAGTCGGGCATTAGCACCGAAGAAAATGCCTCCGATCACTTTTCCATTTCAGAAAATCACTTAGTTTTCTTCTTTTTTTGTAACTGCAGCGGAAGTTATGTGAGGTCGTTAAAATTGAGCATTACACAAAGAACTCGATGCTTTTCTTTCATTTCCTGAAATGAAATCAACCTAAACACGAGTCTTATACGTAGGTAGTTATGAAAACGATTGTCAATAAGCAAAGAACGTGCACATTTCAATTGTTACAGTTGTAACATTGTACAGTGGAAACCGCTTAGCACGAAAAACCTGTTAACACAAAATTGTATTCTGGTCCGGACAAAACGCTTTGCAATTCCGTACATTTGTTTCCTTTTAACACGAATAAAAACCCGCTTAATACGAAAAAATTTCGCGTCTCGGAGGAACGACGAGGGAGTTTTTTTGCGACAAAATTTTTTTGGACAACAAAATACTTTTGTCTTCTTACCAAACGTCCCTCTCTGCCAATGGGAAGGGTTGTAGAGCCTTAGCAACGTCCCTGATTTAAGTTCAAATTTTTGTCTTTCTCGCCCCAACAGTCTGTGTGCAGTCAAAACATTTCATTTTTATTTACACTCCGTTAAAATGCTTTAAAATGTATTATTTGTGCTTTAAAATATATTGTCAATATACGAGTACAAACTTGAATATTAACTCTATTATCATGACAGTTGTTTGATTAACTAGGCTTTTGCATATCTGTTAGCACGAATTCCTTTTAACACGAAAAAATATTCCGGTCCCTTCGATTTCGTGTTAAACGGTGTACGTACGTCAGCAAAAGAAGAAACAGTCTAGAAAAAGACCTCTGTTGCTGCACAGATTGGGACGCATAAACGTGATTCTGTTTACCAAGAGATAGGAATCAAAACATTAGCCGTCAACAGGACCGTGCTTACACAATTCTGCGCCCTAGACCAAAGCACAATTCTGCCCCCCCCCCCCGCACAGCGGCGTAGCTAGAGATTTTTAACGGTACGCACTGTACAGATTTGGCGGTATATTTGGCGCCCTAAGATCTGTTTAGCACAACTAAATTATAAAATTTTGGTACGCACTTACGTACTGTGCGTATCACTGGCTACGCCACTGCCCCCCTCCCCATCTTGAAAAGTTGATTTAGAATTTATTTGGTTATTTCTTCTCTTTCTGCGCCCCCTCCCTGACTGCTGCGCCCTAGGCCATGGCCTAGGTTGGCCTTATGGGAAATATGTCCCTGGCCGTCAAGCAATAATAAGCTTGCATTACACAGCTTTTTGGATCAAATCCTCAGGTATCATGTAATCCATTAAAAGGTTCAAAAGCATACTAATTAGTAATACACAGTTAAGAACTGTGTAATTAGCATTACAGAGTTCTTTCAACACAAATTTCAAACCTGTGACTATTGTCTCTGCCACAACATTATTTGCCCAAGCGGAAAGACTCAAGACATAAGCTCCACCCCTAAGGTGGGAATTCCTTCCCAGAGATTCTCGATAGGAGTCAAAGATGAACAACTTAACACCTTCACCTTTTTTCTCTAAAATACGGTTAAGAAACTATAACATGGTAGGTGAGACTGACATCAAACGATCTCCATTAACCAATATTGATCATTTGAACTCAATTTGACCGCCATTTTCAACTCATGGTATAAAGTTTTTGAATAAATATATATTATTATTATTAGTTTAAAAAAAGCAACGCTAGGGTACTTAACCAACATCACGCGATCCTTTAACTATTTCCAGCCATCCTATAGTGTTTATGCGTGACAATCTATTTTGGCACAAGATTGTCTGGCGCTTTTGTCGTACCAACCCTTTTATACGAACTTGAAATACCCAAAACCCCACCCTTAGCTCCTCCTTCACCCCATCCCTGCTTTCCCTGGTTCAAAGTGACATGACATCCTTTAAAACCAACTTAAAAGCTACCCAAGGAAAGGGCTCCATGGGTGTGTTTACCTTCTGTTTTGTCTTCCCAAACCCCAAGGATTATAAAAAGGGCGAGATGGGAGGTGGCGGGTTTTTTTTAATGTCTGTTTTGCTTGCAAATGTAGTACCAGACACTGTGATACACTATACCTTTACATCCCCCACCCTTCCAAAGGAGGGTCGAAGGGTGTTAGGTGGGGTATATTTATAAAACTTACCGTTGCCTTTTTATCCTGACCTTCCTCTCACCCCCCCGTCCACGTAGAGCTGCGTGAAGGCTGAAAACCCTTCCCACTTTTTCAGGCTCGCAGGGGCTGGGGCAGGAGCTGCCCACGCTCACATATCCTCCCAACACATTTCGGGACTTAATGTATTTACCACGCGAATATATCATACATAACATTTTCAAGGAGAGTAACAAAACACAAAAGGTTTTCCGTAAGTTTTGACCTTTAGCCACGCCTTCTTCACTGCCCCTTTTTCTACCCCACGAAAATCCCGGATTGGGGCATCTCTTCTTGGGGAAAAGGCTCTCTCTTTCGCTATACTCTTTTGCTCCATCAAGTATATGACTGACCCGAGGCCATTTCAAAAGAGATAAAAACCGGAAATAAAATTTAGGGAGTGAAGGGGGAGGGGGTGGGGTCTGTTATAGAAGGTTTCAAAAGTCCTTTCTGTAATTCACTGTCGGACTTTTATGTACATGTCTGCGCGCGCAACCATTTCTTCTTTTTTTTTTTTAACGGGATCGTTTTTCCTAAAATGTCATGTACACTTTTGCAGAAATCTTTTGGCCATCTTTTGCGAGCCGAGCAGAAATTTTATTTCTTTCATAGAAATATCAAGAATTTTGAGACTTTCTGGCGTGTACTGTCTACTCGAAAGTCACTTTAGAGGCCCCTTTATCTGCTCAAAGTACTGACACGCCAAGGGTGTATAGAACGTTTTCTTTGGCAACTTCTCTTGTGGGGGAAAAAATAAAATAAATAAAAAAAAGTGGAGGTAAATGAATGGCAGCGCCGAAAAGCAGTTTCGTTTGCATTTTTTCCCAGAAGTTCAACCCAAACATTCGCTGTGTAGTGTCGTTCAATATATTCACAGAGCAAAAGCCGGTTCTGATACGCGAATCCGTTGCTCAAATTACATCCCAAGCAAAAGCTTTTACTTCCCCATCAACTTACGCTAAAAAAAAAGGTCACAAAAGAATTCTGGGACATGCAAAGTTCGCCAAGTAATGAAAAGAAGCGAATATAAATCGACGTTTTTTTTTCATTTTTTGCCTCAAAAGAATTTTGCCCCAAATTGTTTTGCAAATTTGGTTTTAAGTATTAACAAAGATGTATTCTCTATTTTTATTAAGTGATTAATCTTAAAGCAATTACTAGTAAAATATTGTTTCCGAGTATCGTAAACATCTTCAGTTATAAAATCTAGAACGTAGCTAAGCATTTTTATATAATATCTGCTTGGCCATTCTCTTTTTTTGCAAAATAAATTGAATGTTTAATTTTTGCCACAACAGATTTTTTGCCATGAATAAAATAGTACATTTATTTATGTATCATGGCTTACGAAGATTTAAATTAGAGTGACATGTTTATTTGGGTATTTAGTTTTTAATTGATATATTAAAAGAGGACAAGATAATAAATATTTTGGAAGTTATGGAAGGAATATTTATTACAAAGTTTGGCCGTAAGCCTTTATTATCTTGTGGTATATGCTTAGTCCGTTAGGAGAATCATTAGTCATCCATCACTCTCGCTGGCTCTGTATACATGTCGACACAAACCAGGCAAGCAACCATCACCAGGCAGCCGAAAGCCAGCAACTTGGGGGGTTTTATCGTGAAAACCCGCCCAAGCACCCATGAAATATGGATTTGGGTGACCGTATCATCCCGCAACAGCTCTTGGTGCTCTCTAAACAGCTGTATATACATTTTTCTTTTTTTGGGGGGGTCTCTTAGGCTAGTAGCGTAACACCCTTTTTCACATTCTGATCCGTAGTGTTTCCCTTTTAGCAATTTTTTTAGGGGGTAATTAAGCTTGATTTCACTGATCGGGGGCTTTCGGAAATGAGATTGAATCAGCGGGCGTAAAAAGCGTATTTTTTACCCTGTTTTAGTCGGACTTCCGGTTGGGAGAAGCGAGCCCCAAATTAATCTAGCCGCGGCTGATACAGTCTACTGAGTTGTGGCTGTGGCTGCCAAAATTTGGTGGGGGATAAAGGGAAGCAGTTCAGGGAGGACTGTGTTTTAATCAGGCACCATCCAGGGGGCGTGGCCTTAATAGGCTAAAAAAACAAGGAGGAGACATTATAACCGGAAAGGGAAAAGTAGAGTTTGTCAGTGGGTTTGGGGAGGTTGCAAATTTTGTAGTTTTAAGCTTGATTGACTAGTCTTAGAAGCTGTGGCCCAGAGTTTCGATGGGAAATCGATTGGAATCAAAATTGTGATAATGTTCCATGTTGGAACGTTAGCGTTGCAACAGTGAAAATGAAAACGTTAAAAGAAATGACAGAACGTAAGCGAAAGAAGTACTAACAATGAAATCAAAAGCAGTGCAACAATGGAAATAAATGTTTAACTGTCATTTTCTAATTAAAAGTCCGTATTTCTCGTTTCAGTACTTCGACTTTGGCTTCCCAACTTGAAAAAGATA
The DNA here is from genome assembly GCA_022832285.1 of Lepidurus apus apus. Lineage (NCBI taxonomy): Eukaryota > Metazoa > Arthropoda > Branchiopoda > Notostraca > Triopsidae > Lepidurus > Lepidurus apus. The sequence continues at coordinate 226,898 of JAGJRO010000033.1, forward strand.
TTTCGGCTACACTAACTGGTTAGTAAGGTAATTCGTGTGTTAGTTTCAAAGCAATTCTAACTATAGAAAACTTAACTTATTTTGGGTCATACTTTTCAGATTCAACCCGTCGAAAGGCGCCTGGAGGCGCTAGTTGTTACTTTCGTATATAGTTTCCCGCGCTCTAAGGCTCCAGCGAAAATTTTGGGCAAGCATTTCCATTTTCATTGTTCTATAGCTTGTATAGTGACTTAACATTTTCCTTTTTCAACAGTGATATGTAATGATAAGCCGCATGTAAGCTGTTTTATTCTTTTTTGTTACTGTAATTATGAGACTCTCGAAAACTACCCGCGACTCGCTTGTCAAAAAATAATCGTGAAACCTACGTTTCTAAGTTGCGTTAATCTCACTCGTAGTGTATACATTAAAGCTTTTAAATATATTAAAACTTCGTCATGAAGCTAATCTCCAAAAAACTTGCGCTTTGTTGCTCAATTAAGAACTTTCATGTTAAAAATTCGTCCCTAAATACCCCCACAACTTCTCCAAAGTTAATTCTCCATGTCTTTGCAGTTCTACTCTAAAAAATCAGAAAGGAGCCGAAAAGGAAGCAGTATCGAACGAAAATAAGATGCTTATCAGCCTAATGAAGTTGGATACACGATGGCAGCCAGTTTAATGACAGCTCCAAGTAACAGTTTAAAATAAGACACGTCAACTTCCTTCCTAATTCTCATACATACACTTTACCTTTCAGATCCAGCAGGTAAATAACACAAAAAGAAGAAAAAAAGGAAAAAAAGAAGACTGATGCGTCTCTTTTCGTGATACTTTCCCCTTCGATGTTCCCTAATTATCTTGACTCTAGAGCACGCTATTTTCTCATCAGGAAGCCAAAACTTCCCCTCCAAAAAATGCTTCCTTGTTGCAGGAAACAAGAAGACCTTTCCCATTGGCTGTGGTCAAGTATAAATCAAATATCTACACAAAAGTATCGCACTACAGAAAAAAGTCTAATAATTCCTTTTTTTCCCCCAGAATATAGCTCGGTGGAAGTCAATCGAACAGCCACAAGAAATACCATTTCTGACCTAGTCATGAAAGATTCAATGAGAAGAGTTAAAGCAATTTCTTTCTTAACTCCTGGATTCTGATATGAACCCTCGCTTGAAGTTAACTGTATCGTCACAGGGCAGACTAGTGCGTGTGCCACGCCCATTTCATGATAGGTAATGACCCCTTTTCTTGTTTGGCTTATGCTCTTCCTAACGCAAAGAGTTCAACTTTTCTGCGCTATAAGTTTTTGTCCTTTAGTTTTCCTGCGGGTCAATAACGCTCCACGCGCTTCGGGATTTGAAATTTGAGTTAAGAAAACCTTAACTGCCCAAGTGCAAACAACATCTACCAAAAGCTTGAAGGTGATTTATTTAATTCTTTGCGATTGCGTTACAGTTTTGTGCATGCTAAACTTGTTTATTTTTGGGGGGTAGGAGGGTACGGCGTACGGGGATTAACAAGCTGGCTTGTAAGAGCATTTTAATCCTCCTTTCCGAAAAAAGAGGTTACTGTGGTAACGTGGAGTAAAGGTTATGCTATGCTAGTGATTATAATTCCGTAAGTCTCGTTTTTCGGGCGTTTGGGGAAATGTAAGATCCCTAGTTTTCAATTTCGCGAGGTAAGACGGAAAAAAAGATGATCTGTTTTCCATTTTCGGACGGTTGTTTAGGCTGTCAGGATCATCCGATTTGGGTTTTGCGGGTATATGTCTATCCCCACCAAAGAAAGACGAAAAAGGAGCGCGAGTTTTTAATCCGCTGGAAGAACGCTCGACTGGCGTCTCTGTCAGGGCCTGGAAGCCATCGATTTGCGAGGCTCTAGAGTACTGGAAGCCGACTTGGGGTTTTCTTGACGGGCCTATATCTGTAATTCAGTTCCATGTCCTGCATTTTCGATTAGGTCCAGCCCTAGAGTGTCGAGTTTTTCTAAGGAAAATAATGGAAATTTAAAAGAAAATGCAAGGAATTTTTGGTCGAAAAATGGGGGAAAAAATGGAAAATGAGATCTGGCTAGGCTAAGGTTATTGAGATAAGGTTCTCGTTCGTTCTATCTCGGGTGCGCAGGATAAATGAAAAGACCTTAAACTTGACGTTCGGACATGTTTAAAAAAGCTAGCCTATATAAAATATCATAATCTTAGAAAAAGTACATACTAGGAATACATATTTATAGTTGGTTATACATTCGCTATTTTACAATTCTTTTACCTACTCAATAATTGACTAATATAATCAATACATCCCAATAATAATAACACAGTAAATAATATGAATTATTACATAAAACTAGTAGATTAAAATATCAATATAAAAGTTTGAGAAAATTACTTTTAGTTTGAGAATTGGCGTCGTAGTTCCTTTTATAACCTTTGTCCGCTAGAGGCGCTGGGTTTAAAGTGAGTCTTGAAACCTCTAGTAGAATTTTGTTTTTCTTCTTGACGGAAACTTGCCAGTTTTGATTTTAAAACAACTTCAACTATTGGGGAGTTTTAAACGAAATCTAGAAGCGTCAACTATGACACTCGCGAGTAGAATTTGGTTCCACGTTAATGCAATTAAGTCTTTGTGGAGGGTTTTGTTTGGCTTTCTGGAAAGTGGGGAGTGGAAGGTAAAAGGGGGTTGGGTGTGTTTATATTCTCCTATATATTTTCTCCTGTTTACCCGACCTGTCATCTATATTGGCCGTCAAGTGTTTAGTTGGCGTTAATGGTTCCCTGTAATTAGGATCTCGTTGACATTGCACACGGTATGGTTCCCAACCAGTATGTGTTATATGGATCTATTTTAGTTTTATGGCCCTATGTATGTAGAAACACAGCACATAAGAACAACCTATATACGCGACTAGCGTCCTCAAAAAGAGGCGGTTCACGGCGCGCTTTTTTGTTCCTTTTTGTTAGAGCAACCCGGGAGCTAAGTGATAGCCATGTATCTATCCAAGAACAAGGCAGAAACTACCCTAAGTAGAACTACGCACAAAGAAGAAAAGTCCTTCCAACGTTATACTTGGCTAGATATATACCTTGTACAGTACATGGCTTGATTGTACTTCGTTAACTATATATACCTGATATATCATGTTAACATTTTCTGTCTTGGTCCTTGCTGACAAATTGAGCTCAGTTTACTGATCTAGTTTAAGAATCTTAGGCTTTTGTCAATTACATTTCTGTTTATTTCTTCTCTTTCAATCTCCATGTAAATATATATATATATATATATTTCTACGTCTTATTGAGTTGAGGAAGCAAATTCCTGCAGAATTTTCCATGCGGTAGTATACCAAGCCGCGCCCTCTTTCGCAAAGTTGCAGAGTTTCAATTTTGGCGGGAAACAAAGGCTTCTATACGATGCCAGAACTGTTTGTGACATTTTTATGAAGGTGAGAATTATTTGCTCTAATCTTGTAACAAAAGTGTTCGCGGAGTTTTAGCGCCGCCCCTTCATCTTTCCGTGGAACAACTCCAGTTTTTTTTCCTTTCCTTTTTAAAGGTTTTGGGTGATGAAAACTGCAAGTCCATTCCAGAGTAAGTGGAAGTTTGGCTATCGTAGCGAATACGGAGAGAAACGTAATATGTTTCTCTCCCGTTTTTAACAAGAAAAAGTAGAAATGAAGAAAAGCTGTGGCTTTCTGTGCTGCCCATGGTCTTAGATATAGACCACAGGATATCTTCTTCTTTGCTGGCAAACCAATTTCCTTGAAAGGCGTGCGAGCGTTTTCTCGCTTCTCTTGCCCATATTTTGGGGGTTGTTTTTTCATAAAAAAAAGTAATGGAAAATGTGGGAATTCGTATAATAAGAAAAAAATGGGAAGAATTAAGTCTCTTTACACTCCATGGAGCAAATTAAGGAAGCATTGGATAATATTTTTTCTTATTTCGTTAGTGTTTTAGTAGGTAGAGTATATGCAAACTGGAACTGTGCCGGCTCCTGGAAAGTCTCACAATAATTTGAGGGAAAGCAAAAAAGAGAAAATCGCATCATGGGATGGCACCTTTCCGTATTTCCTATGGAAATTTTCAAGTTTTGAGTAAGAAAGAAAAGAGAGAGAGAAAAGGCGATTTTTTTTCTTGACACTTAAGGCTAAAGCAGGAGAAGAAGAACGAAAAGTAACCCCCTTGGAGAAAAATAAACTGAGAAAGAAAAAAAACAGAGAGGTAGAGAGTAACCAATATCCGGTCATGGGTGATCCCTAGACCATCTGTTTTGCTTCACGGATACTTTAGCCCAAGCTACTGGCCGTCTTTTCCACGCCTGGTGTGTATATACAGTATAGTGTGCACTTAAGAAATCAAATTCGAGTGGAAAACCACTTGGAGGAGGAGGGGTAGTTTGCCTACTTTAAAAAACAGAAAGAAAACACAGGAAAAGGCCGAAACTGGTAACTTTAGGGAAGTCTAGGATACGTGTTCGAAAAGTCATTTAGCAGCCTGTCCTGCTTAATAACTGTTTGGAATAAAGGCTAAAAGGGAGATTTAGAAATTACATTTTTGTTTTGGGGATGCACTATGATGTTGGCTCCGAGCGTCGAGGGAGTTCCGAGTAGCTTTGAATGTGAGTAGATCAGCTTGGAACAAGTTCCGTCTTGTGATTTTAGGGATTATTCTTTCAGGATTTTCTTGAAAGAGATCTAAAGAGCCACAGCTAACTAAAGATAACAATTTTGTTTGTAAAAAAAAGAGAGCAAAAAAAAATTGAGCTTCTAGTGATACGTTCCTTGAACCGGGCAACGAAAAAGTAATTAAGCTATTGAAGAAAGAAGTTAAAAAAATAGAATCGCGCGGGTTTGTGACGTAACAGACATATCAGGATCCATGATATCTGGGAGCTTTGTGTACTGTTTTTAAAGCTTGTAATTAGACAATAACCACGATAACGAGCGCCGTAAGTCATTCCAGCATGATACTTCCATGACGCCAAAACTAAAATATTGTATGCCAATAATATACCCTACTTTTGAACGGCTACGTAAGGTAATAAGCAGCGGATCTTTAAACAGTGGCTTGTAACATTAAGAAAAATTTCTTGTGTTAACGCAAAGGAATTCATCCGTAATTGTAGTATGTTTGTTAATGTTGCAAAGTCGATTTTCTTTTATTTACACATAGAAAATTCACCCTAATTGCAGTTGGGTGTAACTAAGGCCTTTGTTTCAAACTTAATCATAGGACAATCTTCCTTGTCGCCTTTCGGTATTATTAAGGTGTATTTTCTCTAGCTATAACACAGGAAATATGAGTGCAAGTATAGAGCACACAATTTCGCTTCTATTGGTATTTTTCTTTGCATGGTTCGTCTGTGACCTCAGAAAAGTTTTGGTTTGTATCCCAATAACTCGTGAACGGCTGTTGAAATAAATTTGAAACACAATGCACTATTCTCAGTTTTTTTTTCGAGAAGAATCGCCCTTGACGGTAGACAAGACAGTTATTAGAAGATTTGGATTAGAAGTAAGAAGAAAGTATTTTTTATTGCACGGGTAATCGCGAAGCTATTGCATTATTCGTGAAGCTTTTTGGATTTGGATTAAAAAGGTTCTTTGATGATTTTGAAAGTTTTCGAGTCAGAAGTATGATTGAAACAGGGATTAAATATTGACCGAAGCTTCTTGAGATAACTGGTCCGAATACTCCTATTGTTTCGACCTTTATTTATACTTGCAGAGGACGATTTCAGTTGGTGCATTCTGTGATTCTAGTAGTCGATTGCATTGAATGTCTTTGCTTTGAAGGCTACAGTATTTGCCTAGATCCGGGAGTAATTGGGAACATATTGGTCTTACTGGGTAAAATGGAGAATTTTCATAGGCTACTCCCCTGTACATGATTAGGGTCCTAAACGATTAATTCGCGATCAATCCTCAATTTCGCCAAAGGAAATGCCTGCAAGATTCTCAAGATGAGTCTCGAAAGCGATTCGACATTTTCAGCTAAATTTAGACAGTATATAGCAGAGTTTGACATTCAAAAACCACATTAAATTGACTGCCCCTTTCTGGATTCCAGACTCTGTAGCTTGTAAACTATTAATTCTATCCTTCGCAAATTTGAAGTAAGGAAGTGTAATAAAAATCATTACAGGAATTAACATCCGAATTTTAGCTAAACAAACAGTGTAATAGACTTAGTTTAAGATGTTAAAATAAATCACTAAACCCCTTTGAGGATTAATTCTACATTCGATTCAACCAAATTTTATATGATGAATTTTAGTAAGTATACCATGTAACGGAATAATTTAATAATTTTTTAGCGGCGGGAAATATTAAGGATTAGAAATATAGATCATGGGCCAAATTTGAAGGTTCCTTTTTCGCGTTCATTAAAAGGCTAAGGGTGTATATATACTGTAGTCGTTGTTGTAAGGCCACTTGAAGCTAAGGTTTTATGGTCTTTATAGACTGTCTTTTATGGGAAGTTTCTGTCTCTTTTTGAGGGGAGAAACAAGCGTGGACACGCACTCGCTCGTTCCTTGATTTGTTTTTCCTTATTTTATGGTGACTGTCCCACCATATGCTGGGAAAGTTTTGGGTGGCGGCTATATTGGCTGATATGGCTTGCGAGTCACACACACTCTTTGGGGGATTATAGGGTGTATATATATATAAGAGCTCACGGTCTTTATTAAAAGAACGTACACACGTCCGCACACATGCAAATGACAAAAATGGCCGGGGAAAACATTACAACTACTCGATCAATATACTCATCCTTTATCTCTTCAAATAGCTAAATAGTCTTAAGTCTCTAATACTCTTTGCTGTCTTATATACTTACATTTCTGCCCCCCATAAACGACAGAAATTTAGTTCCCAATTGCGCTTATGGTCAATTGAAAACTGTGGCTGAGTTTTTATAAAGTTTGAAGATTCCGAAGTCAATAAAATCGTCGACAATAACAGAAAGGTAGAAAAAGCGCACTTGTCCACCTCAGCATTTTCTCTCCTTTCTCTCTATTTTTTCTTTTTTTTTTCTTCACTGTTGAACTCACCCCAGGCAGGAAAAAGGGCGTTATTTCTGCTCGATTTGCCCCTTACTTTACTTACTACCCTTTTCGATTTTCTCTCCCGGCGAAACCCCAAAGCTTTTAATTCCATTTCTTTCCAACCCTTTTATATTCACCCGCAACCCAAATTTGTATGAGGATCTCTCAACTTGCTTTCACTCGCTCCCAATATAAATATAAAAAAGGAAATGTCTCAAGTAGTCTTTTGTAACGGAAAGGTGTTCAGACATCAGCCCGTAAATCTTACAATAAAAAAGGGAAGGAAAAAAAATTAGTCTAGGCGCTATATACGAAACATTTTGGACCCCGCCAAAATCCTCCAGCCTATCCCAATTCAAGTTTTCAAAGGATTTCCGTGAAGGAAGACGTGCTCTAATGCATAGTACCAGGCTAGAAGAAGCCAAACGAGAGAGGAAAAGATACATAGGGAGGAGGCATCAGGTGTAGAGAAAGACAGATTTTTTTTCCTCCTCTAAATAGCATTAATTCAAGGAAGATCTTAAGGAAGGGTAAGCAGCATCCTGCTCTTTCAGTTTTTTCCTAGGAATTTCCCCCTTTTTCATATGTCAGCCTCTTAAGTGTTTCTCGTAAGGGATAGAAAAGAAGGAAGACAGCCAGGCAAGCAATTTTCCCGCCCAAAAAGAGGCGGCCATGTTCCTGCCCCAGGGCCTATGTTCCAGCCTAAAAAGGCAGTCCTTTGGCTGATAAAGGTGATAAGCCACCAGCTGGCGCCCATCAGTGCACTACCAGGAAACCCCCACAATGCTCCCAAATCATCTTCTAACGCCATTTCCTTATTTTCTGTAGACTTTTTTTCAAGCAAGTAAAAGCACAGAAAGAGTCAAGTGACACAGTGCACACTTCAAAGATGGTGTGGGGATTCTCCCCTACGCTCTATCGGCCACGTTCTGTTGACTCAGGCGCCCTCTCCTTCCTCCCGCCCAACGCGATACGGGGCTAAGTTAGCGTTAAGAGATGAGGTTTGAGTTTTGCATACGTTCGTTGTCGAATCCATTGGCTGCCAACGATCGCGTTTTGGAATACGAAACAGAAGGGAAAGTAGTTGGTAGTTTTGGTGGTGGTAATAGTCGTTGGGGGGTAATTAGACATAACAGAGCCCTCATGTGACGCCATGATACTCATTTTTTCTTTTTGCTTTAAAAGGTTTTGTTGTGTGCAGCTGTCTGGGGCAGATTAATGAAGTTGTAATCCAATCTCAGGTTTCTTTTTTTTTTCGTCATTGGTGGGAAATTATGATTGCAGTGCGGGGGTAAGGGTGAAATTGATTAATTGGGTGGGGAAGATTGATGAGAATTTGATGGCGGAAGATCAACAACTCCTTAACGTCATAAGTCGCGAGGCGAGGCAAAAGCTTTTCGTTCTTATTTTATGTATTTTTTGCTGCCCAGGAATGATTTCTGTTTTTCAGGTGGATTATAGCTTTCTGAACCACTTTCAATGTCGGATTGTGGGTTTCTGGAAAGAAGTCACACATGTTTTCCAATAAATCTCCCAGTTTTTGTGTGGATGGCATGTTTATTTTAGCAACGTACATTATGTAACATGAGAGAGCGGCATTGAATAAGGGTTTAGGAATGCAAGTTAGGCTTAGAAGTGTAAGTCTCGCTTTATAAGAACCGAACATTGATCGGCTGAACGACAGGGACGTATTTATTGAACATTTTCGGTCTGTACTTTTTTTTATACGGTCTCGGAATTTCCGTACTAAGGTTGCCTTCTATACTTGACCTCATAATCCCACCTTGATTCCTTGTTTGGTAACGATTATCGCTGTCATGTGGAGCCCGAACGATTTCCGTTTCGGGTGTCAGTTTGAAAACGGGTTTGCGCTGTAAAGCCCATATTAAGATCCGGCTTCCAATTCCCGTTCCGTACACGTACTGCGTAGCTTTCTAGGATGTCTTCGAAAACTTCCCAAAAAACCCTTTTCGATGACGTCACATCAGGCTCCGCCTGCACGGCCTTAAACCGGCCCACCGCCTTAGGCTATGGCGATGACGTCACGTGCTCTTTAACTTGGATTATCTTGGGATCCATTCCTCGTAGAAAGAAACTGAATTTTTTTCCTTCATGGGAACACAAAGGCGCTTCTATCTGTCTAATTTTCTTTTATGTTGTGATTTCTTATAGCTTTGATTTAAAAAGTTTGGATCCCAAGCAGACGCTAAAGAAAAGGGAAGAAAATTGAGTTCTTTCTTCCTCCCTTTGACGTGTCTGTCATTTCCATAGTTTCTGCTAAAGGTGAGAATGTCTTCTTATCCGCTTATCGACAGCTCGTACTCCGCAAGTATCCGTATGCAATAGACATGACAGGCTTATTGTCATTTAGTGCGAATCAAGCTGGCTGTTATAGGGCACGATACGTGATCGGATTCGATTTCCTCCTTATTTTTTTTTCTTTTTATCTTATGTTTTCCTGAGCAGCTTGGCTACCTAAACCCAACGTTTTGCTCTCTTCTTTCTTATCCTGGTTTGGCAATGCTTTCTCTGCCAAAAGAAACTAAAGTAAAAAAGGAAGAGAGAAAAAGTTTTTTGGTCGCAGAAGCAGTTTATTTGCCCCAGACCTTATCTGTCAAGTTGCAAGTCATTCGCGTTTGCGGTGCTTTTAGCCCAGCAATTTACATTTGATCTCTTCCAAACATCCTAAAGGTTTCCACTTTGAAGCTTTCCTATTGCATAAAACTCCCAGAATTTGTTAGGAAAGAAAATCCCATTTTTTTCCTAGTATTTTACCAGAAATGTCACAAAGCTTGTTATTTTCCGGGGGAAAAAAACGAAGAAGAAAAAGAAGCCAAGACAGTTAAATTCTAAAGCCCTCCGTTCGATTAGTTGCTGGCTCCTGCCAAGCCAATGACTTTATGGCAGAAATGCACGTTATAAAAAAATAAAGAAAAAAATTCTGAGTGAGGCTAATAAAATCTGGAACAAATGGGCCCTCCAAAGAAAAGCAGGAAGTATGAAAATATCATTATATGAACCATACCCATTGACCTCGTTTGAACCCCTCTTGTTCGATTACTAAAGGGCCAAAAAGAGGAGCCTAGAACACAAGTTTTTGTGCGAGAGTGATTTTTTTTCTTTGAGCAAGAAATGATTTTTTAATGGTCACATAAAATTGGCTTTCAATACCGTAGCGCTTCTCGGTAAGGGAAGAGGGAGGGGGCAAAGGTTTGCTTTGCAAGCAGAAAAAGGAGGAAAATATATGACTCTTTACTCCCCCTATTTCTGCAGAATGCTTTTCTTGGTTCCCTTCAAGCGTATGACTTATATCTAGTATCAACATTATGTGCAGCAATAGCAATCATCACTTGCCAGAGAAAAGCCGTAGGAAAGCCTTTTACTTAACCTATTTTTCTATTGTACTCAACTACCCCCCAGTGCAATAGTCCTGAAACGAGCTTTTCACATATGTCTGCACACAAAAATGTCTCTCTGTACTTTTCAGAAATAATACCTTTGCGATTTTCTTGTCAACTCTTGTTAGGATAATTTTGTAATTTAATGTAGGCAATAACATAAACTTAAAATCTGTTCTTACTTGTGTAAGTTTTTAATAATTCTTCAGAAATATGTATATTGCCGAAGTCATTTCTATATTTCTGCAGATTTTTTTATATTTATGCAGAAGTTCTTGTATTTCTGCAGAAACTGTAATATTTATACAAGAATGTGTTACGGTATGTCCACGGGTTTTGAATATTTCTGCATAGATTTTTTAACATTATTTTGCTATAAGATGTTCTTGATATCTGTGCCATGTTTCTTATATTCCTCCACCGTAGGTGTTAATGTTTTTTTTTGCAAAAAGAGTTTTAGTATTTCTGATCTAATGTAACGGTATATTGTTCGGATCGAGTTGACTATATTCTGCAGAAAATGTTTCGTTTTCTGCCTAAATTTTCGAACCTTTTGCAGAAATTTGTGTCTTCCCTGCGGACGTTTCTATATCTCTGCCAACTTTTTAACTGTGCAGCAATATCTTAAGCATTTCTGCTTTGAAGAGAAGTTGTCGATTGTAATTTGGCGAAGAAAATCCTATTAGCCTACTGCACCCATGCCAACAATTATTATAAAGTACTTATTAATGTCTGCAGCAGTCTGCAATCCCTTAATTAAGTCGTCTTAATTGCCTCTTCCTAGAAGACTTAATGCTAACCTTTTATTAAGCCTTTTAAGTCTTTCCAGCTGTTCATAATAAAAAAATAACTTTAATCTCCTCAGCAATAATACTACAATAAGCCTAGGCTTGCTATTTAGAAAAAATCAGAATCTTTAAAACAGAAACCATTAAAAACCGATTTTTAAACTTGTAATTCCATCTCTTTTAATACAACGTATTGCCTTCTACTTCGAAATATAACTATTGTTTCCCATAAGAAAACAAGGTGAGCAAAACAGAAGATATTTTTTTTCTTTTTAGAAAAGACAATTTCTCAAGAAACGTTTGCACAACACCGCAAAAAAGAGCGCAATTAATAAGAGTGCTCTGCTGCAGACATATTATTCTTGTAATGTGTCAAGGGGCGACGACTATACACAATTGTATATAACCAACGTGGGATTCCGCAGCTTGGCGTTGAGTACAACTTCGCTCGCCCTCTTCTAATGCTGCACACTTGCCTACTATTTCAATGCTGCTAGTGCTGGTCTTTGCGTTCTCTGTGTCTGTGCAATATGCAGCAAATAGCATCTTGTATATCTAGAACATCCCCCCTCCAAAAAAATGGATTCTTTTCATATTTATTTTTTGGGTATTTAAGGTTCATTTCTTAACTTTTCCCCCCTTAAATTCTCTCCAAACTGTTTTTACTCTTATATTTTTAAGTTATTTTTTTGTGTATTCAAAGGACATACAAAGGAAGGGATCACCTCCGTTTCTATTGAGGAGCTAATAAAAGGAAGCGAGAGGCAAATCAGCTCTTTTTTAAAACTTTTTCTTACTTGGCGAAGTTTCAATGCTTTGAATATTTTTCTTTTTTTTCCTTTTTTTCAGTTTAGTGAAGTATCCTTTTTTTTGGTAGGTTTGCGAACTTGTGGTCTAGCAAAAGAGGTAATAAATCAAGGAGCAAGTCGAGCGGATTTTAAAAGGTGCGGAAAGATTTGGGTGAGTATACACGCAGGGGTTTTGGGAGGGGGTCTTGTGTTTGACAAATGATGTTGGGGCTGATGGGTTCCGCCTTGTGTTTGATCAATTCAAGGTAATTTGCTTATAGGAGAAGGACAATGAGGTTTGACGGGAAAATTGGGGGTAATACGGTAATGTGATACAGCAGAATTTTGTGGCAATTTTGAGGAACATCAATTCTAGGCCTATTGTTAGAAGACGCTAGATATTGATCTTAATTTTAAATATGTATTGAATAGAATTACAATCCTGGAATTATTATTGTTAGCTTTCTTGTTGATTTCTTAATAAATCAATAAACATAATGGACAATTTCCGAATTATCAAAATTTTAAAGTTATCAATTATTTAAATTCTCACATTTCTGTTTTCACAAGAGTGAATCCTTATGCATCTTTAAAATGACTATTTCAGATGATTAATAGTTTTATGAATGACTTTTCTTCTGTTCAGTCTTGAAATGACAAAATTCGATTGCACTTCGTCAATTCTGAACCTAAAGTGAAGTAAGACTTGTGATTCTTTCTAAAACTTGAACTTGCTTTGAATGCTGAACTTTTTAGATGAAAACTTCTTACTCCATGTTAATTTCCATTCGGTCCCTCCAGTTTCTAACGCAAAATACGCTAAACTTGCAGTAAATCAATCCAAGGCCTAACTTGCATAGTTGCAAAACAAATGAAACCGCATTGGTCAGAAAGTTTACAAGAAATTAACCCGTTACTCACAAACCTTCCCAATTTTGAGGCTGGAATATTTAAAACAAACTTAGTTGGATTTTTTCTCCAAGTGTAATTTCACACATTTTAAAACGCAATTTGACGGCGTCTATCACATAATTCGATTCACATAACATACATTCCTAAATAAATTCCACTTACCCTTATGCATAAACTTGTGGCGCTAATTCAAATTCCGTTTTGGCGGGGGGTTGCGGTGGATAGTAGGGGTAGGGTAAGTTCCAAGTGTCTCTCAAGTGCGAATTTCCTCGTCGACGCGTTAAAAGTTAGAAGGGATGGAAAATTACGGGTTTGGTGAGGGCTGCAGAAGAAAGGGTTTAGAATCGCACCCCCCTAGAAAACCACATGGAAAAGGGATGGGAAATCGCCAAAAAGTCCCACAGAGGCTTTTCCGCCCAACTGCAAATATCTGCAATCACACACAATGGGGCGTTTTTACCGCCTTTTCTTTCGCTTTTCACTGGCCCACACCCAGTTTGGAGTTTCCAGGAACCGGAAGTGGTCACTCACTTGTCCAATTTCTTTTCTCTTTGCTGATCCCAAGTGTCTCGTTCGCAAAATCACTGTCTTAATCCCTTCTCCTTTCCAGAATTCGCGAGAAAAACCAATGGAAAAAAACACACTTTCGCCCCACTTTCTATCCAGTTTCACTTAGCTTTGGCTCTCAGGTAAAAGAAAAAAGAAGCACACAATATAGGTTCAATATATCCCGAATGCCAAAGGTCAGCAGAACTATCTATATTTCTACTCCACCGTTTTTCGCATTTTTTTTCTCTATCCTTTAGCGCACTTCCGTCACCATTTCCGGAACGTTAGACGTTACTTAACGCGTCACTAGCCCAACAAATTGTCCCAAAAGATAATCCTTAACGCACACTTTCACCAGTATTTCTGCCAGATGAGTCCAACAGAGTAAAAAGAACATCTAGAGCAATTCTGAAGAGAGGAACGATTGACAAATCTGCTTATTTCTGTCGAAATGGAATTTGCCGCGCTGGGTTTTCAAGGGAATATTTCCATACAGTCGCTCATTTGCACTAGGTCTTCATTAAGCCACAACATGCCTACAAATTGTAAAAAATTTCCGAGGAACTTTTATTTTGCACAGAAAACTTGTGCATTTCTTGGCAGTAATAACGACAGGAATAATTTTCTCAAATTTGCCCTTCTCACTTTGAGGGTTTCTTCTTTTTTGATCTTTCTAAAGGAAATAAGATCTGTCTCTTACACTTGGAATAGACACAAAATTTTCTTTTTTTTTCAAGAGCTTTTTCTTTAAACAGAATGTTTTCTGCGAGGCGGGAAAAGGAGCTTCCGTCACGTTGCTAGGAAAGCTGAGAACTAAAGGCAGGGAACCTAAACCCGTGAAACCCAAGTGCAAAGGGAGTATAAAAGTGTCTCGGACGCATGCTATAAGGCGATGCAGCACAACACAGACACACACACATGCACATACACACATGCATAGGAGCAATACGGAAATCCGATATGCTGCCAACGGCCAACGCAGACGTCGCTGGCGCCCGGGGCGGGGTTTATTGGAAAACCTGCTGGAAATCGAATTATCAGATGATTTTTTTGGGTGGCTTTGTGTCTAAAAATAATTATAAAGAAAGGCCAGGTATATCTATGAAACCAAAAAATGAATGTGGGAAAAAATAGGAATTATTATAATAAGATCATTTAAATATTTCTAACGCTAGAATAATTATTTTGTTTTATTTGAGGGCAATAAAGTGAAGTGAAATGGAACAATATGAAAATACGCCGAATTTTCAAAGAAAATTGAATTGCGAAAAATGAATGCAAATTAAGAACATGAACTTCGAATAGGAAATTAAGAAAGTACCCTAATTAGGCAGGGAGGATTTATTTCTGCATACCTTTGAAGCTTGAGTATTTCGCAGCGGTAAGATTTTCATTTTTATTTTTGAGGGAGAATAAAATTAAACAAAAAGCCATTTCTTGAAGAGAAAAGGACACAAGTCTCGAGAGATTTTCAGAGTTGCGTTGGCGTTAAGGAGATGAGAGGCAAAGCATTCCTGTATCTCGTATCCCCGAGCTGTTTGTTGTTGTACATGAGCCTAAAATATGTATAGAGAGAGAGAGAGTAATGGAAGAGCCAGGCAAAAAGGTCATGAGGAAATATTGTTTTCCTTTTTTCTTTCGTAATTTTTTTGAGGGGGGTTAAAGAATAATTTTAGGTTGTTCCTCAAGATTACCTAAATACAGAGCATGGAGAACAGAGAATTAAACGTAAAGAAAAAAAAGGAACCGGAAATGTTACCGTGTACTTTGTTGCAATGGTGAAACCCTCCATTTTCCTGAACCTACCCCAGGAGCTTCTTTACCCCTTAGGGGGTTAGGGGGGTTTTATGGGTTAATATTTTAAGTCTGACTTGCCTAATGACGGGGTGGGGGGTGATGTTGGGGAAGTATTTTTAGCTTAGGAACTGTAGCTAATAGCTTTTCTAAGCAAATAAGAGTTTTGTATTCTATTTGTCATAAAACACTAACGTTGCGTCAACATTTGATATTTTAAGTTCAAGAAAACTGTTATAAAGTTATAATAAGAATATCTGTAGTAGGAAAGATTTTCGAGTCGTATTGATGACGTTGTATAAAGTATAGAAATCAATCCAAGAATTGACTTTTGCCAATCGACTTCAATGAAAACATTAATTTGGGACTAATATACTAATTATAAAATGGGGTGACATTAGTTATTACCTAATGACAAGAATTAGCCAAATTATAATTAGTATTGTGTACAGTACAAATTGCATGTTATAATTAGGCCACACTAATTATATTGTAAGCTACATTACATTCAGCAGTTTCTAAACAAAAATACTTTTGGGGTGGAGAACCGAACGTTTATGCACTTCAGAGGTTTAAACCTTGAACCTCGATTCCATTAATGTTAAAGCTTTCAAGTGAGGCTATAAAGGAAGATTTTGGGGGGAATTTCCTCTCCTTCGCTGAGGAAGTGTTCTGTCTTAATTCCATGAAACATCCTCTATACAACATATATGTAACACAAAAAGCATCTTCTCGGACGTGGAGGGAATGTGGGCGGGGAGGGGGGGAGGGGGGAGGGGGAAGTTGGGCGTGGTGGCGTGGTAAAAGTTGTCTCTCATCCATCACCCTGGAAGATGGGCCATGCACCACCACATGACACTGTATATATGGCTCTTCATCTCCCCCCTTTAACCCCCGTACCCCCCATTCCGGAGCAAAGCCCGGGGAAATACCCATTTTCTTCGGGGGAATGCACCATCTATTCTATTTTATCGCCCCTGTTTCTCTCTCTTCTCAGTGTGACTCTCTCTCTGACTCTCACAGGAGTCAAAGTTAAAGACTATCGAGACGCCCGACATTTCGGCCTTGTCCAACAGACGGCAGTGCTAAAGAGGATGAAATAGAGGGGTAGGGGTAAGGATATCTGTTTTATGTCTTCGTCACACATCCCTTACCACTCACCCTTAAAGATTACCTTCTAGGGTAAAAAAAATTTCGGGTTTTGATGCTTTTATAACCAATAGCAGTAATTTTTTTCAGAAGAATGTTTACACTTAAAACGAAGTCTCATGTTTATTTTTTTTAGTATTTCTTTTAAAAAAATATCGGTATTTTTCTAGAAAACCAAGCGGGAGCAGGGAGAGAATCATTTGTAAAGTTGGCCACACGTTTCGTAAGCAGCTAGGGAAGCTCTATTAGCCGCAGCCCCAAGTCGCCAACACAAATGACGCCCACTTAGCTTTATTATTGATCCGCAATTGTATCACAATCTAAACCTCCCTCGCTTCGTTCCTCCGAATCCGTGGAGTTTCTCCCTTTGCCTCAGAGTTTGGCGTGTGTCCCCCTCTAAGACAATGGGTTTAATGATGGTCTGCTTCCCTCAAAGAGAGGGTATAAACAACTACTCGACAGGGTTTCTTAATTTGTCTTTCGTTTAATTTTCTTTGTATGGTTATGCATGGCGATATTTTCCTAATCAATCCAACCATTAATTATTAATTATTTGGGTTAATGGACACATCTATTATGTACTATACAGTTCCAATAGGGACAATATAGAGACAATGGTAACAAGTCGATGTAATCGTTTGATAGTGAATTTGTATGCTTTATTTGCTAACACGCATTAGTTTTTGGTGGTTATGTAAATTTTCCTAATTTTGTTTCAATTTGTAAGTGGTGTAGTGTCTGTAGAATTCAAACATGGTCTTTCACAAGGTTTAAGGGTGACCTTGGTCACATTGTTGTCGTTTCTGGGGGATTATAGGTGGCGTGAAACAGTTTTTTTTAGTGCTTCCCCAATAATAGTTTTTGTTACATGGAAGCTCTCCCCCCAATTCCCGTTACGAGTTTATGCTCGTATATTATTGCCAGGACAACAAGCGTTTGGGGAACGGGCTAATAACCCGTGCCCGAAGACAAATGGTAGCATTGTCCTCATTTTAATTAGCTTCTTTCTGATCTTCTTTCTGGCGAACAAGAACACGCTCTAAAACTTGTCTGTTGCAATAAGTTTGCGACTCAAAACAGACCCCCCCAAAAAAACCCGACATTTTTAGTCCAAAGGGAAAGCCAGCGTTTGAATTTCCCGCGGGGAGTATTAACTCTGCCCCCGTTTTTCTTGAAATGGACTCGCCCATGCGGATTTACCCGCATGGGGATGAGTCAAACACGAGACGAATCCTACGGTGTTTCTTGTGTTTGTTGTCGAACATTTTTGCATCCTAGACACTAAAGAAACGCAAGATGAACAAGTGGGGGTATTAAAAGCAGTGATTTAAACTTGATTTTTCGGGTAAGATAGAGTTAAATTAATTGTACTAATTAGCCTATACCCTCTGTACTGTGTAAACTTTGCTTGTTTGTGAACCAGAGCTCGTATATTGAGCACTTAATTAAGCTATAGTTGGGCGTGCACTCTTTATAATTAGAAAATTACGGTAATTTTACGTATAGTTACGTAAGTTGCGCTTCTATTCCTCACCTTGTTTGTGATTATCAGATAAAAGCTCATTCCTATAGTGCTTATAGTGCAGTGATAGCCGTGGCGTTGAACTTCTTATCACCTTAAAACGGGTGTACGGTATTTATTATTAATCCTAACCTATCTTTTCAGCGTTTTAAAATTTAAAATTAATGTGCTTTATTTGAAGACAATTGCCAATTATGCCAAACCTCTTTTTTATAATCCTTCAGAGGTTAAACCTATGCATCCATATGAAAATGACATGAAATGACATGAGCACAATCTTATTTACTGGCATCCTATGTCAAGTGCTAAATTTTTTTGCTCTGTTGGAAAGGCACAGTTAAGTTTTTTCCCTTCACTCTTCTTCCTTTTTAAAGCAACTTATAGAACTTGCAATTGGTCTGGAAAGCTTTTGAAATATGCAGAGAATTGCTTCAGAAAAAAAAAACGGCCAAAAGAACAACCCTAATTAAAAACCCTACAAAGTCTTCAGAAAGAGAAGAGAACGAGAGAGGTTCTGGCAAAATGGAGCATCATGATGATAGTTCCGGCATAATAAGAAGTCAAATGCCAGTTCATATTCCCTTTACCTTTATCTTTTACTCGAAGAAAAGGAAAGACACGGAAAATAAAATCCAGAAAAATCAACAGAAAATCCTTTAAAAAAAAGAAAGAAAAAAAAGTAGACAGAATTTCCCCCAGATGGAAGTCGGACGCATAATTGTCTCCTTTCTTCTTCCTAACATCAACACCAACACAGACACCGGCTCGAGCGGAAACGCTTTAACTTTACAACGTTTACGAGCCCGGTCCTGGTGTTGGGTACATTTCCTTCGTCGCGTGTGCACAAACTCTTCCCAGTTTACTTGCAGAGTAGCGTAGGCCAAAGGCTCAGGAAGTTTCATGGACTCATCACATAGTCCACCCAAAAGAGTCCGCTGGGACCCTTTATGGGATCAAACGAGGGCAAATTCCGGGAACCAAAGCTTATTTTGTATAAAAAAAAAATCCAGGATTTTCTGCTTTCTCCTCCACAAAATAGTACACGAATTTCCTTTTAATTTCCCCCTTTATTCGCTTCATGATCTAGGCAAAGTTACTTTTGCGGTCTCACGCATGAAGAGGGAATAGAAATCCAAACTTTCCTTTTCATCCACAAGTTAAAACTTTCCAAAAAACGTTCCTTTACAGAAGTCCTCAGAAAACCGAAACTTTTCAAGTAATATACTGAAAATCTCCTTAATTTTAGAGTGTTGCACTTAAGAATCCATCTATTATTATCACCTAGGGAGTCATTTTCGTTCTCTGTGCGTGTAGGTGGCCATTTATTTATTTATTACTAACATTAGTATTCTCTTTTCTTGTTTTCTAGAAGACGCGCGAATGGCCGATTCGTCCGAAATGGATCAAACGCCCGAAACAGATGATGTGACCGACGCAGAGGCTCCGCCTCTTCCCTTGAGGGTGGGCGATTTGTCGCCCGATTTCTCAGAGTTTGATGAATTACCTCCATTTCCGCTAGCTCCATTTCTCCCTACGGCTAACGACAGCCTCACCCAGCCACCTGAAAGTAATTTCCGCCCATTAATAACGTAATTTGGGGGGTATTTTACCCCCCCCCCTACCCCCACTTTAAACGAAATTAAAAAAATAAGATTATCAGCTCAGCATTTTCCATCTTTCAAAAGGTGCTGCAACCGTGGAAGGGTGGCCTTTTACTCGCTTGCATACCATGCCTCAAAATATCCATTCTGTATTTATGACTCAGACGCCTTTGACCGTCAAGATTACAAGCTTTGAGCGGACAATCGGGAATACCAGCACGACCTATTTACTCAGTCCATTCCTGTAAGAAAATGTATATAATTTATACTGATTAACAGGGCGAAATCAATGCAAATCTATGCAGTTAAGTGCCGTTTAAATCATTTGAAGATGTTTCATTTGCGAAAATTTTAAGTACTAATTTATGGAATATAATTTTTTTTCTATTGATAGGTATACGATCTCGGTGGAACACGGGTGTTTCCAATGGACTATACGGAAACGATATAAGCACTTTCAACACTTGCATCAGCAATTGAGCCTCTTTCGGTAAGACAAATAAAGAGCTAATTGAAATTAAAAGAGCCTGCGTTCCCAGTTTTGAAAGTGTACCATGCAAAACTCATTAAGGAGAAAACGGTTGGGAAGCAGTAGTAAAGCTAGTAATGTTCATTGCCTGACAATTTTCTTCGTATTTCTGCAGAGCCAGTTTGGCTATTCCCTTGCCTTCCAAGACTCATCGAGAGATGCGATTCAGCATGAAAAGTTTGGCCAAACGCCGAGACAAGGATCCAGATACTTTCGACATACCCAGGTACAGTCATTTTCAAAGATTTTTTTTTTATTAGTTCATTCGGCCTGAGCTGAGCTCGTTGCCGTACAGGTACTTAGAGTGTAGATGTTAAGAGTTAATTGATAATTATTATCCAATAACAGTTATTTTAATTTTAAAGATTGTGGGTCTTTAACTAACCGAAAATGCCTTTAAATTTTTATTTCGATGTTTTTTTGTTAGAAGTTGTAATTTTAGTGTCTTGTTTTTTGGTTTAATTTGACTCTTATGGAAAGTATTTAGTTCCCCTTTTGCGTTCCCTAATTTTCCGTTTTATTTTTCATTAATTCCTTGGGCGTGGATCTTTGGGGTGTTTTGTTGCCGAAAAAAATACAATAAATTTTTTTGGTGGGGGGCCGAAAAACGACTGAAATTAAAGATTTCCCAAACGCCCCGAAGGCCTCGTTCCCCTTGATTTAATGGAAGATCGCATGCGACAACTCGAGTCTTATTTGCAGGCTGTGCTGCGTCATGAATTGTACCGTCGACATCATGAAACGGTATTACCATTATTGTACAATAGCTTCACTTTTTTCCTTCCAAGGTTTTTTCGCAAATTGATGGTTTTGCTAAGGTTAATTGCTTGGATTTTTCTCTTTCTTCGGGCAGCTGGGATGATCTTTTGAGGAAAGAAGATTTCCATTTTTCTTATGCTTTTTATTATTTTTTGTTGGGGTGGGGAAGCAAGACAAAGGCGTTTGCTTTTGGTACTTCGGGTACGTTTTAAACGTGGATGCAATTAAGCAGCGAGGTGATGGATAAACGTCTCAATTTCTTCCAATCTTGCTCATAGTCTCTTTGCTTATAAGAAAATGGTTTTTATAGTAGTTTTTATTTTTGTGTGTTATTGACTTTTGGGATTTGGTTTTGTGGCGGATTTTATGTAGCTACAATTCCTGGAAGTGAGCCCTATATCGTTTATTGGAGAGCTGGGCGGGAAATCCAAGGAAGGAATGGTTTCTAAACGCGCTGGAGATGAACAAACCGGATTCTGCATCTTGGATTCGCCCTCTGGATGCTGCAGCTTGAGTCTGACCCAGTGGTTAGTTGCTACTTCATTTTTTTAAACTTCAATTTTGAGTTTTCGGAAGAAACTTAAATCGGAGTTTTCTTAGATTTTCGGGATTGCTGGAAAATTTACGAATCTTTTAAAACTTTTGGATTTTGCTACTTTGAAAACTTTTACAACACATTACAAAAAATGTTGTTCCGATTTTAGTATTTTTGAAATTATTTAATTTGTTTGAAAATTTCTGAACTTGAATTTCAGATTTTGAGGTCTTCAAAGTTTAGATTACCGTATACCAAAATTTTTTTTTAAAGATACAAATTTTATTGACATTCTTATTAATAATCTTAGTTCTTAATGATTAAATATTAATTCTAAATTTTTATTATTATTTTTTTTAACCTTAAGCATTGTACATGTTTAGTCAAAAGTTTGTTTATGGCTTGAGAAAAACTAGTGATTTACTCTTGATTAGTGTGTCTCCTTAATTTTCTTGTTGATTCTCTTGTAGTTGTATACCAATTTGTGGGCCGAGTTGTTCGCGTTGGATGGAGCGTTGGCTATTTATCAAGGATACTTGGCTGGGCTATCTCCATCCGCAAAAGAATCAACTTCGTTGCGTCCTCCTGATGGATCACGAGTTTCGAGTATCATCTGGTTTGGGAGCGACTGGCGTTCGTCACGGAGTGCTCGTGGCCAATTCCTCTCGCCGGTTACTGTTCCAGGCTCCAACGCGGCGACAAGCCAAGGAATGGTTGGCGGCTATTCAGCATGTGGCCAGAACTACTGGTAAGAATGAACCGTCTAAACCTTGTAAAAATGGAAAAAAACAAGTCAATATAGATCTTATGTTTCCTTTCCATTTTCGCTAGCGTTTGAGCTAGTTGAGCCTCATCCAAGAGGATCTTTCGCTCCACTTCGAAATGCCACCCAAGCGACATGGTTCGTAGATGGTTCGTCTTACATGGAAGCAGTAGCTACTGCACTGGAGATGGCACAGGAGGAGATTTTCATAGCAGATTGGTGGCTCAGTCCTGAAATTTACATGAAAAGACCCATTATTGAAGGCGACAAGTGGCGCTTGGACCGGATTCTTAGACGGAAAGCGGTAATTTCCTTTAAGTTGAGATTTTTTTAGCAACTTCAAACCAACTTTTCTCACAAACTAGCTTCATTCTGAGCCATTGCTAAGAATTTCAATCGATTTATCCTAGAATTACATTAGAATACTTAGATATCCAAGGAAATATTGAGAATTTTTGAAAGAATATCGAATTGGAATCCCTCAAAAAAGCTCATCTTGTAATTCTCAGACAGTTATTGGGACAAGATACTAGCGCGCGAGAAAAGCTCCATTGTTTCGCTTTGCATTTTGCATCGATTTTTGTGTACTTATGTGAATCTAAAACCTTTTTTCCCCCATTTTCCTTTACCCCAGGAGGCGGGCGTACGTGTGTACGTGCTGTTGTACAAAGAAGTGGAGCTGGCTTTGGGTATCAAGAGTATGCACAGCAAACAGCAATTGGCTAAACAACATCCTAATATTAAAGTAAAAGTCCTATCTTTGCCTCTCCAACACAATAAAAAGTGATAAAAACACGAAATAATACAAAGTTGCCTCTGTTTCTTTTAGGTGTTGAGGCACCCAGATCACGTAGCTGGTGGAATACTGTTTTGGGCCCATCACGAGAAATTGGTAGTGGTGGATCAAACCTATGCTTTCCAAGGTGGAATCGATTTGTGTTATGGGCGTTGGGATGACCATAGACACCGGTACAAATGATCAAAAATTAGAATTAGACAAAAATTAGACCCTAAAATGGGAATTATTAATTTCGGAATTTAGTTTTCAATGAATTCCCGATTTCTAGACTATTTATTTGAATGTATTATTTAATACTTACTTCGTGATAAATAATAATAATTTTGTTATTTTTATGATAAATTCTTACTTATTATTCTTATATCGTTTGAATGAATTGCTCGTTTTTATCCTTGGCGTTTTATTTTAGATTGGTAGATACAGGAAGTGTAACTAAACCTGGCGCAGTACGTCACATAATTTCCAGTCATAGTGTGGGACAAAATGTGCCTTCGTTTTTGTTGGAATTGGTCAAGTCTGCACAAGGCGTGTCTTTGTCGGCTGTTGCTGCAGGAGAAGTGGCTGCCATAAATAAGTATAAGACTTCTTATTTGTTTTGTTGTTCTGGGAAAGAGTTAAAAGGAAAAGGCTGATTTGGGGATAATTTTTCACAGGCAGGTAAATGGAGCTGAAAATAAAAGTAATGCAATGGCTATTTTGGTGGAATTGCCTGAAGAAGATGAGATAGAAGGCGAAGATACGATTGATGGCGAGCTTGTTAAAGGCGACACGCCTCCAATGAGTCGCCGAGCTACTGTCTTGGCCCGTGTCAAGGGTTATAGCCAAGGACTGATGGGAAGATGGCATAGATCCACGAGCTATGAATTAGATAGAGAAAAAGAAGAGCCCCAAGTGGATGAGAAATCTCCAGAAGAAGCCCCTGAATGCGATGATGCCGTGGACACAGCTATAGATATCAAGTAAATTGGGTATTTCTTTATACTCATATTTATTGGAATAATTTTTATTAAAGTTGGACAAATTTCTGAAGTTTAAGGAAAATTTGGGGAATTTTTTGTGTTACTTGTTATTGTTCAGGGAAATTTTGGTGAGCGACCTGAAACGGGCACCAAAAGAGAGTGAAGAAGCTATTGCCATCTATACGGGGTCTACCAAACTCTGGATTGGGAAGGATTATACCAATTTTATCGTCAAAGACTTTTCCAACTTGGATAAACCCTTCCAAGGTTTTAATTTTTTGCTATTTTTAATGGAAAGGAAGAATTTGAAGATTAGTGAATTTTTTTGATTGTTTTAGATTCGGTGGATCGAAATAATATTCCCAGAATGCCGTGGCACGATATTGGCAGTTTGGTGTATGGCCATGCAGCTAGAGATCTATCTAGGCATTTTATCCAACGTTGGAATGCGATTAAAGTAATTTTCCTTAAAATGACCCTTAAGGCTCCCGTATTCCTTAGCTTATTGAAGCGAAACAGTCATAGATGGCGCTGATGTTCGTTATTGTTTTGCGAAGGTCTTGCGTAAAAATGTCAGAAAAAGAATAGGCAATTGCCGGCAAATTTTTTACGCTCGTTCTGCTTCTCAGAAGTGCAGTTTGTCACCGCAGTTTGCTTTATTTTTCATGAATAGCTAGTATGACCCTCCCTCCCCGTTCTCCCGATACGCTTGCCATCTCCTTGACATGGATGGTGCTAAACCTGAACCTAGAGGGGGTCATACTAGCTTTTGATAAAAATAAAGTGTTTGGATTCATGGTCGCCAGCACTTTTTTTGTTTTGACCTTTTGGTCAGAAAAGAGGGCTTAACCACAGTATACAGTTTTACACAGTAGAATAGCATGGGTATCTTCCCATGTAAAGGTTTAGGACCGACCTTCTCGGTCCCCAGAGTACATTCAGGTAAAAATGCCATAATATCAAAGGGTACATTCGCAAACCTCCCAGTACGGTTCAAAAAACGTCACGACGGTTTACAAAGCTCAATCCAGGTAGGACCTTACTGCAGTCCAAAACTCCCTAGAGTACCCGAGAGAAAGGTCCCCCGTTGTATGGTGGTTTTGCTCTCTTCTCGAACCCTTTTCTAGTAGATTAGGAATGCCTACTTACTGGGTACGATGGGCAAGTCTGTGAATCCATGCCTCCTATGTTCTTTAGTACCCACACCAGTGTTCTGGATCTTTTTAAAAAGATTAGATCCGATCAATCGGCCATTGTTTATCTGATCGGCGTTGACCCTAAATGGGCAGTGATCTGATCGATTTTTTCGGGAAGTTTACCGATCCAAAATAGGCCGTCTTGTGGCCGTTGTTCGAAATTTTTTCTATTCTGTTTACATAAAATGATCTGATCTGATCGATTGGAATATTTTTGATCGGATCTTAATTTTCTGAAGTTTTGCAACTTTTGATCTGATCGGGTTGACAGAAGTTCACGACGATCGGAAATGATCTAAGATCACACAAAAAGCATCGATCC